>VDFB02312777.1:0-21188 GCA_007258455.2 Sequoia sempervirens
ATACCCTCATTATATTAAACACAAAATCTATAGCTTTCTAATTGGAAACTTACAATAGTTACAACCTACTGCTCTTAATAATGTTCTTTTACAATCTTGCCACTGTTCTGCTTCATAATGTGTTCGAGCTACAACTAAATATAATAAAATTTGGGTGTCAGTGCCCAAAATAGGATCTCCTCAAACAATGTTGATACATTTTCACCGCAAGCACAAACCATCCTTGTGTAAAGTAAACATGTGCTAAATTTACCCACACATTAGACATCTAAACAAAGATGTTTCCTACAACAACTTCTTGTACCTATGTAAAAATTTCCTTTGTAATACCAAATTGACCCCTTTCAGCAAGCATAATGGCTACCCATTTTGTAGCATAAACATTTCCGTCTTTGTGCCAACACTTTATAATGGCTACCCCATTTGCAGCATAAACATTTTCAATGCAAGTGCAAAACCATCCTTGTGTAAATTAAACATGCTATATTTACCCACATATCAAACATCTAAACAAAGATATTTCCTACAATAGCTTCTTGTACCTGTGTAAATATTTCCTTTGCAATATCAAATTAAACCCTTTCAGCTAGCACAATGGCTGCCCCATTTGTGGCATAAAAATTTCTTGGTATTTGTGCCAACACTTAAGTAGCCCCTTTTATGACATTAAGATCCTCTTGAGTTATTATTATTATCCTATTTTCCAAGATAAAAATCCCCAAGGTCCATGGGAAATGAATGATGAGCATTTGAGTTTCAACTTGGTTTCATTTCGAAAAGGGGACATTACATTGTACAAAATTTGTTTAACAACAAAATAATTTAATCCATCTATTTGGGACTATAAAATAAATATAGATGAATTAATTTATTTTCAATTATAGGTTCTTTTAATCTAGAATTTGATAGAAAGATAAAACACAATACATTGAATGACACAAAATATTATAAAATAAAGACTAAAATAGGTTGCCCATAAAAAAAAGAAAGAGGAAAAATGAAAAGATAACATACAAATGATTCATTTGAGGTTTTTGATAAGATCTCATTTAACTATGTCAAATGGATTTGAAAGGGACAAAGCATATTTTATTGACTAAAATTTTGAGGTAGCTTATCCATCGTCATTGTATGCATCATCTTCTCTTGGAATATTTTTCTACAATGCACCAAGAGAAGATGATGCATACAATGACGATGGATAAGCTACCTTAAAATTTTAGTCAATCAAATATGCTTTGTCCCTTCCAAATCCATTTGACATAGTTAAATGAGATCTTATAAAAAACCTCAAATGAATCATTTGTATGTTATCTTTTCATTTTTCCTCTTTCTTTTTTTATGGGCAACCTATTTTAGTCTTTATTTTACAATATTTTTTGTGTCATTCAATGTATTGTGTTTTATCTTTCCATCAAATTCTAGATTAAAAGAACCTATAATTGAAAATAGATTAATTCATCTATATTTATTTTATAGTCCCAAATAGGTGGATTAGATTATTCTGTTGTTAAACAAATATTGTACAATGTAATGTCCCCTTTTTGAAATGAAACCAAGTTGAAACTCAAATGATCATTGTTAATTTCCCATGGGCCTTGGGCATTTTTCTCTTGGAAAATAGGAGCTAGGTTTAGTTAAAGCTCAAGAAGTCTAGATATCATCATCATATAGATCATCTTCTCTCAGACTCTATTTCTGTAATGGTTCATCATCTTCTAAATTAGAGTATGCATGTCTCTGTGATTTTGTTGAAATTGGAGAATTTGTCTTGCCATCATCAAAGTCTTCTAGACTTGCAGCTACAAGGAGATCTTGGGAATTTTCTGCATCATATTGTGTCTTATCACTCATATAATTTTCCTCATCTTCCATAGCAACATAAGGTTCCTCCATATAAGAATCATAAGCCTTGTGGTCCTTATCCTTCTTTTTCTTCTTTTCCTTCTTTTGTTTCTTCTCAGACTGACCAACCTCACCATTGTCATCATCCCTGTCCTTACGCTTACTCTTCCATAATTCCTTCACACATTCAAATTCCTCCTCTTGTTGCATCACCCGCCAAATTTCTTCCTCTTGCTTTCTCCTTTCCATATGAATCCTTCGTTCTTCATCAACTTTTTGTTTTGCTTCATTAGACAAGAAAAGTTGGCGTGCTACTTTAATTGTTTCTTTTGCTTTAAGCCAATCATCTGTTTTTAGTTCCATGTTTCCAAGCATACATAAAGCATTTCATGATTTTTTATCCACCTTAAGTGCATCCTCAATCAATTCTAGGCTTAGTTGGATCTCATTCCGAGCTTGAGCCATGGCTGCAAGATGTAGATATGCATCCACATAATCAGGAAACTTGAACAATATTAGCCTATATAAGAGATTTTATTTTTCAATATCATGTAACTGTTCAAACAACCTTTGAAGATTAAATAGTATTGTGAATTTATACCATGGTAACTCAAGTGAAACACCACCTTCTTCTAGTCGATGGAAGAATTCCATATCCTTAAAGCACATAGAAAAAACTATAGAATTGGCACTAGGGATTTTATTTATGAATTCAACCCAAATGCCACTTCCTAATGCCTCCATAAAATTTTGTTGAGCCAACTCTAGTTCATCATGCTCAAAATTAAGAACCCCAATGTTGTTTAACAATTCAATGGGTTCTTCTTCTCTGCTCTTCTTCAGAAGAGGATTTTCCATCTTAAGAGAATCTAAGTCTACACTGGGGTCTGTCGATATTAATTACTCACCCATCTTGATAAATGCATGGGCATCACGTGGATCTATGTGAGTTTCATTTCTTAAAATTTCCAAAGCCTTCTTTGCTTCCCCTTACTGAGCATATATATGGATTACAACTTTTAAGCTCTCATAGTTTGCAGGGTGGACCTCCAGAACCTTTTCAAAATTTTAGAGAGAACTCTTAACATCTCCCAGCTTTAATTGCACCTATCCACAAAATCTTGTGGCCTTTGTCTTTCCTTGACTGATTCCATGTAGTAGTAGCGAGTGGTTTCATAATCACCTTTACTATGATAAGATCGTGTAAGATTATAATATGAATGATATTTCATGAGAGGGTGGTTAGTTGAAACAAGAGTTGTCTTAGTCAACTATTCCACAAGAAAATGCTGCCCTATGAAGAAAAAATGGTTTTCTATTCAATGTTATTGCACAATACAGGTATAATTCAAAGGCTTTATGCATCTTTTCCATTCCTTCATGAACACTACCTTTTTCACTAATTGTGAGAATCCTACAATTAACAAGTGCACAAAATTGACCATATATATTTTTCCCCATTTCAAACAACAAAATTGCCAAAAAATACAAATAAAATCATGCTAATTTTTGCGCCAAAAAAAACCATGAGACCATAGCTTGTTGCTTACTATTATGATTTGATAGATTTTTTCCAGGCATCCATAGCTTTTTTGAAATCACCTATTTTAGGATTTTAGCCATAGCAACAAGGTAGTGAACTATTTGATAAAATGCTCTAGTAGACATGTATGGAAAATGTGGTAGCATAGACAAGGCAATGAACTTTGGAAAAAATGCCTCAAAGAAATGTGGACTCATGGTGATGGAATTCCATGATGAATTCCACGACAAGCGAATTGTTATGGATTGTCATGGAATTCCATCACCATGAGACCAACTTTCTTTGAGGCATTTTTTCAACCAGTTCACTACCTTGTCTATGCTATTGCTTACTATTATGCTTTGATACTTTTTCCAAGCATCCATAGATTGTTTCAAAAGCACTTGTTTTAGGCTTTTAGCCATAACAACAAGGTAGTGAACTATTTGATAAAATGCTTTGGTATACATGTATGAAAAATTTTTAGCATAGACAAGGCAGTGAACTTTTTGAAAAATGCCTCAAAGAAATGTGGTCTCATGAAATGCCATGACAAGCAAATGCAATTGGCAATTCTCCTAGTTATTAGTTATGCAATGTGAAGTAATTGTATAACTACTTAGGTTGACTTTGTAAAAACTATATTGTAATTGAAATTTTGTTATCTATCAACATCTAGTTATTAGTTATGCAATGTGAAGTAATGCTTTGAGTTTGAAAGATGTGCAATGCAATGCAATCAATAATTTGAATATAAACTACAAAAATCTAATTTTTACAATTCATTAGTTAAACACTATTTTATTTTCTCTCTATAACTCTATTGCTATGGAAATTCCTTTCAATTAAAAAAAATAGTTTTTGTCTCTTATTCTACAATTTTTTACATTTTGTCATCTATCAACATCTAGTTATTAGTTATGCAATGTGAAGTAATGCTTTTATTTTGAAAGATGTGCAATGCAATGTAATCAACAATTTGAATATAAACTACAAAAATCTAATTTTTACAATTCATTAGTTAAACTCTCTATTTTATTTTCTCTCTATAACTCTATTGCTATGGAAATTCCTTTCAATTAAAAAAATAGTTTTTGTCTCTTAGTCTACAATTTTTTGTTCCTATGTGTAGAACATTACAAATGGATCAATGTCAAAGGTTGACTATGAATCAATACCATGTGTTTGATGAAAGAATAGTCGATGAGAGGGACATGGAAAAATATCCATGTCCATGTAATGAATATCTTGGTGGAAAGGTGAAAAAAAGAAGTTAGATTTATTGACATATGATAAGATATGGGCATAGTGGTATAAGCCCTTGAAATGTCAATTATTATGAAGATATGAAAGAATGGTAGAGTGTGAGAGATGAAGAGGAAACACACATAGATGAAGTGACACCAAACACAAATGAAGTGGCACCAAACATAGATGAAGAGGCAACAATGTTAGACGAAGGGTTTGAAGTTAATAGAATGTTGAATGAGGGTCTAAACGATGACTAGGCCAAGTTGATAGAGGATGCTTCAAAGCTTGTGTACGCTAATTGTAGGTTAAGTTGTTTGACAAAAATCCTTCAAATTCTTAACTTGCAAGTGGTGTTTGGTTGGAAAAATGAGAGTGTAGACTAGTTATTGGCATTATTAAGTTCATTGCTACCACCTAACTCCACATTTCCAACAAAACGAAGTCAATGTAGAAAGGAAATCACTAAGCTAGGCTTAGGGTATGAAAACATTCACACATGTGTGAATGGTTGTGTATTATTTCACAAGAATCTTGCAATTGAGAGTGAATGTTCGAAACGTCACGAAGCAAGGTATATACAAGGGTTGAAATCAACTATGGTTCCTAGAAAGGTTCTTCACCACTTTTGGATAATCCCATGATTAATTTGAATGTATAGGTGTAGAGACATTGTTGAACTTATGCAATGGCATGCCCAAAATAAGAGCATTGATGGAAAACATGTTCTTGATTCTAAGATGTGGATGGAATTTGATAATAGATGGCCTGATTTTTCTCAAGATCCTCGTAATATAAGGTTGGGTTTGGATCTAGATGGGGTGAACCCATTCTCAGATCAAAGTACTAAATGGTCAACTTGGCCAGTGTTTTTAATAAATTATAACTTGTCTCCATGGTTAGAAACTAAATCATTTTATTAATGCTATCATTGCTTATACCAAGAAAGAAAAGTGTGACTTTAGATACAATTGATGCTTATCTAGAGCCATTAAATGATGAGCTAATGAAATTGGTGAAAGGAATTGAAGAAATTCAATCTTTAAGGGATGGTCATTCAATCAAATTCAATTTAAGAGATTCCTTATTGTTTACGATTCATGATATTCCTGCATATGGCACATTGTCTGGTCTCAGTGTTCATGGATACCATGGATGTCCTGCTTGAAAATTTAAGGATTTTGTGAGGCACTCAAGAAGTTTGTGTAAGTGTATTTATTGTGGACATCATGCTTACCTTAAAATGGGTTGTCCATATCATTAACAAAAAAAATGGTTCAATGGTCAAGAAGAGAATTGTGTTGCACCATTGCTAATAACAAGTGATTACATTGTTGAGAATGGACAAAAAAGAATGTCATTTATTGAAAATGATGGGATTTCTGGTAGTAGATATGATCCATGTAATGAAAGAAATGTAAAAATATTGTGCATATTCTATAAGCTACCATACTTTGAGGATATAGCCATTAGGCATATTTTTGACTTTATGCATACTAAGAAAACTATAACCTATGCTATTATAGAAACTCTTTTTTGGTGCTTTTGATACTATCTCATCATGTGAAGAATTTCAACAAATAAAGATTCATCAAAATCTTTGGGTTGAAAAATATGATGATGAAAAATATAGAAAACCTAGTGCTCCTTATGTTTGGATAAAGAAACAACGTGCACAATTCTTACAGTTGATGTCTCAGACTCATTTTCCCACTAGATATGTAAGTAGTAGTATTAGAAGCGGAACTAACATTAATGGCTTAAGAGGCCTCAAGATCCATGACTATCATGTCATAATGGAGAATATTTTACCTATTGTGGTAAATATATTAAGTTTAGCAAAGGGGCCAAGATTGCCAGTTATAAGGTTGGGCCAAATATTAAAGAGAATGAGTTTACATGTATTAAATCCTTCAAACTTTGATAGTTTGAGGGAGGAGATTGTTGAAGTCCTTTGTCTATTGGAACAGGAATTTCCACCAACAATCTTTAACATTTCTATGCATATTTTGATACATCTACAATATGAAATAAAGCATTGTGGCCTGATAAGAACAAGATGGATGTATCCTATATGAAGGTTTTGAAAAAAATTGTTCGTACTAGGGAAAAATCGGAAGGCGACATGTCTAAGCGATATTCAATGCAAGAGGCCATGGGATTTTTCACAAAATATATGAAGGATTTTAAAAATGTCAATCGACATGTATGGGATGATGACGAAGAAGAGGTAGTTGCAGGTGAAGTATTATAAGGCAATGGATGTTGCTTCAAGCTATCACATCAAGAAATAAGTGTGATACATGCCTATATTATTCAAAACAAATCTTTGCTTGATAAGTAGGTAAAAAAATACACACTAATTTATTTTCTCAATTACATTTACACATTTACATTATTAATCTTACTATTTGTATGCTAATATTCTATGTAGAAAATATGAAGAAGACAATCAATATTGAATGCGACATTGACCTAAAAAGTGCAAAATTCATGCTATTTTGATTGGAGGTGATTCTTTTCCAAAATTTGAAGAATGGATTGCTAATGCAGTTAGTGATGCAAAAGAAGAAGGTCAAGATATAACAATGGAGGAAAGTGAGCTTTCAAAATCTCCACATTTATGGGATATGTGTTTCAGTGGAATGTGGACCTATGATATTCATTTAAGAGTGGAAGAAAAAGACAAAGGAAAGACAAATTGTGATTGTGTTGTTAGTGTTGAATTTCTTCATAAAACTGAGAAGGAATTTTATGTTGGATTCATCCAAGAAATTATTCTAGTGGACTATGGTGAAAATAGTCCTATATTATTAAAATGTAAGTGGATTTGACCATTCACAATATAATTTGATGAGTATGGATTTGTATGCACAAATACAAGACAATTTTTATCAAAGACAAATGAGCTGTATGTTTCCCCTCTTCAAATTAACCAATCATTTCTAATTGATGATGTAAGAATCCCAAGATGGTCAATGTCATTCAAACAAAGTCTCATTCAAAATGAAAATTCATGGAAGTTGTTGATATAATGCTAGATGGGAAATATGTTAGTTTACAAGAAACATTTGAAGAAGTGGATGAAGATGATGATGGAGTGTTTGAAGAAGATATTTTGATTACCAATGAAGATATTTAGAGAGAGAATGCATTGCATGTCACAAATGAGGATGAGGAAGAAAATCAAGCAAATCCAAACACAAATGTTCAGTATTATGATCTTGTTGGCAATGTAGATGATTATGATGATGTTTTGTGACCTTAAGAGGCTATCTTGTCACATAAACTTTGGTTATATGTATGGTGCAATTTATTATTGAATGTAATAAAGATCTGAGTATAGGTATGCTTATTCATTTTTGTTTTATTGAGACATTTCTGAATGTAATCATCATTATTCTACTGGTACATTGTATACAAAACCTAAGATGTTCAATATTGATTTGAAGTGCATTTAAAGTTAGGTTCAATCATTCTTCTTAGTTTTCTTTGGTTGAAAATTTGAAATTAATTTTGTTTAGTTAGAATAAAATTTCTTGTATGTCCTATATGTTTTCTAGATGCAAACATATAATAAACATATGTGATTTAATAATACATATAGATATATTAACATTAGGTGAACTAAGCCTCCTCATTAAAAACAAATAAATGATATCTTAGGTTTTACTGACACTAAAAACTAAAACTAAGGGACTATTGTGTGAGGGGGAAGGAATCCATTAAGAAATATGCGAAAAACAAGATCAAAGTGCAGAATTGAAATTAGAAACAAATATAATTCAAAAACACTTAATCTATCTTATTCCATCACTCATGAAATGAAAAATTCTAAGCTATTTGAATGAAATGAGATCCTAAGATTAACAAAACGAATTCAAAAAACACAAGAAAATATTACCATCCCATGTTGGAGTGTATTTGCATGATGTTGGGTTGTTCGTATCACTGCAAAGCTTCCATTGCTTGTACGCAAAAGCTTGATGATTGATGCTTGTTCTTGAAGAAATGATGAAGCTCTATCAATGGTGATCTTGACAGAACTTCGTTGCATAAGGTAAGTTGAAATTCTCATTCTTCTTTGTGAAGAGAAAGGCTTGTTATATAGAAAAACAATTTTGAATCGACAGTCAAGATCGCATTGGAGAATATTTAGATCAATGGTAAAAATGAGTTGAGAGGATTTAGACATGAGGAGATTGTGCAAAGTTGATTGCACAATTAAGGTGATTGAAGAATAGATTAGCTAGTTAGGATTTTGATTGCTTAGTTAGGAATTGATTGATTAGTTAGGGTTGAGTTAGCAAAGATGGTTGAGAAAATTAGATTGCTTAGCAAAATAGATTGCTTAGTTAGCAATCCATGATTTCCTTAATCAAAAAGTGGGTGAGGGATATTAGTAATTAATTCATTCAAATTTTTTGATTTTTTCTAGTTTGAATAGTTTATTCAAATTTGGAGGAAAGTGTGATAAATTATTATGATTAATAATTCAATTACTTTTAAGGAATAAGGTGAATTAGTGAAGTAATCAAATAATCAATGTCATTTGACTAATCAGGATGAAATAAGATAATATTAGGACTTTATTAAATAAATGTAATTTATTTAATTGGTCGAAAATGATGAAATGTGAATTAATCAAATAATGTTGTATTAATCGATTAATAGTAGAATTATGGTTTTGAATGTCGTTTGATGTCATTTGATGCATTATAAGATGTCGTGGGATGATTATGAGATGATCTGAATTGTTTTAGAGATGTTCTGAGATGTTCCAAGTTAATTCAGAGATATTCCGAGTTGATTTAGAGTTGTTCTGAGTCATTTTGGAGTCATTTTGAGACATTCTGGGTTTGATTTAGAGTTGTTCCAAGTCATTTCAAGTTTTTTTTTGAGTCATTTTGGGGTCGTTTGAGCGTTTTGAATTGATTGAGTTATTTTGAGTCATTTTGGGTCATTTTGAGATGTTACGAGTTGTTTCAAAATTATTCTAAGTCATTCGAGGGTCCTTCAAGACGTTTGAGTTGATTTAGAGTTACATTGAGTCATTCTAAGATGTTTTGAGTTGATTGAGTTGTTCTAAGTTGTTTTGGGGTGTTCAAGACGTTCCAAATTGATTTAGAGTTATTTTGAGTCATTTCGGGGTCATTCTAAGATGTTTCGAGTTGATTCAGAGTTGTTCCAAGTCATTTTGGGGTCATTTCGAGATGTTCTGAGTTGATTTAGAGTTATTCTGAGTCGTTTCGGGGTCATTCTGAGATGTTCTAAATTTGTGATAAGTGTTAAGTCAATTTTACATGTCTACATTTTTCCCCTCTTTGATACAAGGTATTGGTTTCTTTGTTTCAAATATTCTATTTTTAAGATCAAGTTTTATGAAAAAAATTTATGGCCCACTATGCCCTAGTGTTTCGTGGAATGATGATAAGACTCTATGCTGCCCCCTCGAGAGGTTGACCGAAACTTTCAAGTTTTGAGGTCAGGCTCACAACTTTGTTCTATTTCCATTCTAATGTGGTATTATGTGTATAGTTCCTTCATTTCCTGTTCTGATGTTTCTCTAAGCTTCTATTTTGAAAGTAGGAAGTTTCCCTAAGTATAAATTAGGGTTTTCTTGTGGGTTATATAGGCAATTTGTCTTGTAGATAGCTCATTTGTGTTTTGACTTTATAGCTAATTCTTGTCTCTAGTTCTCTCATTCTATCAGATTTCGAGGAGCAATACCTCATTTTGATGTTTTCCCACATCGTTCTGAGCTCATTCGAGAGGTTAGACGACCTTCAGATGTCAGTGGCTCGATATGTACCTTTTCGCTTGTTTGCTTCCGTCTCGTTTCATTCTCTTTTTTCGTGTACAAAGTTTCCTAGGTCAAAGGCGAAGTTTTCTATTTTCCACGCCTTTGCCTCAGTTTTCTTGCCTTTGTTTTCCAAGAATCTATGCCTTTGTCCAGGATCCACACCTTTGCCATGAATCCTTGCCTTTGTTTTCTGAGAATTTTCCATAAAAGCTTGCTTTTGATTGTCTAAGGCCCTGGAAGCTTGCCTTTTCCATTTTTCCTCGCCTTTGTCATATTTCTTCGCCTTTGTTTCTAAGCATTTTCCTAAAAAACTTTCCTTTGTTTGGTGTTTTCTGAGCATTTGCTCAAAACCTTTTCTTTTGACTCCTTTTGCTTCATTTGAATTTTTCTTGTGCTTGGAACCCTATCATTTGTTCATATTTCATCATGTTTTGTGTTATATTGTGTCTCCCACCCGTTTAGAGTGAAACCCTAACTTTATAGTTTGAAAAATGATTGTAGGTTGGCCTTAGTGTACTACAACCTAGGGAGAGACTTCTGCAACATTTGTTCGATCCCATTTCTCATTTTGGTGTGTTAGAGTAGAACTTTCTTGATGCTGTGGGACTTCTGCATATTTTTTATATACCTCCTATCAAGACTCATACTGCCATGATGACCGCATTGGTGGAACGGTGACATTAAAAAAAATCCTCATTTCATCTACCTACAGGAGATGTGACTATCACACTTGAGGATGTATGGAGGATACTTCATCTTCCTATCCATGAGGAGTTGGTTACGTATCACATTTGACATGGTATCCCTGCTATGTAGTGTGTGTTAGGTGCTCGACACTTGACGGTACATCAACCATAGATTGATTTGTCTATTTTTTTTTATAGTGTTGATCCTATCTTGCTTGTTCTATGTGGTTTGATTTCAAGACTTGTTGTTCCTGATAGCCGAGATTGAAAGTTACCTATAGGTTGGGGTGTGTGTATTGAGAGTATGCTTGAGCATGGTATGAGATATGCTTGGGGTCCATGTCTTCTTGATCACTTGTACAAAGATATGCATGAGGTTGTATACCGGGGTGAGAGATCTATTTCTGTAGGTGTTTCACTTTTGTATGTGTGGGCATGGGAGCATATTGCAATTACTCAGCCAAATGGGATATAGGATCATCACCCTGATGATCCATACTCATATTGTTATGGGGAATTTGTGCATTACACCTTTCTTGGATATCTTCCTTATTGGCATCGAGTTTTTGATGAGATTCTTGGTTTTGTATGGAGACCATATTTGGGGTGTGATGCTTGGTTAGAGGATGTAGATCACCTTATCTATTGTCAACAGGCCCATTGGTTGCTTGGTCATTCTGATATTGTGCTAGAGTGTTATTTAATAGACCAAGTATGTCATCAGTTTGGGGAGAGACAGGACTGAGTTCTTGATACCTATGAGGCTCATTTTGGTTGGACGGCATGAAAGGTTTGTGTATGGGGTATTTAGCCAGATATAAATATTGCTATTGCTGAGTTTAGAGAACTTGACCTGGTTGATTGGGGTTGGTTGGTTGGTCTTGCAAATCCAGGTACCTTTGATGACTATGATGAGTGGTGGTCTCACCACAGGCCTTTGAGACTCACTGTTCCTGGGGGTACTCCCGCTTCAAGTAGATTAGGTATTATAGGTCATCGTGGTGAGTGACAACATATTGAGGTCCTTGTAGAGCAGTTCGATAGAGCTCGAGGTAGAGGTCATCATGATAGAGCATAGGGTGATTAGGATGAACAACCACCTCAGGTGCAAGGTTGTAGGTGTGTTCCAAATCCTCCTCCACCAACTAGGGATGGAGACATACTGTTAGCTCAGATGAATACTATTAGAGATGCATAGATAGCGAGACAACAGGCTGCAAAGGATTAGATAGATATTTTGAGGACTGAGTAGGATAGTGAGAGTGGTCGACGTCATGCTGTAGAGGCTTAGATAGATATTTTGAGAACCGAGCAGGATAGCGAGAGTGGTCAATGACATACTGCAAAGGATTTTGTATAGTTGCTGACCACAGAGAGATACTCTCAGGGTAGAACGTGATCATTATTTGTAGAGGTCTACCTACTATCAGACTTTATAGGAGGCTGTCATTCCCAGGAGTGCTCGACATCCATAGTTTGGAGAGCCTAGTTCTCACTGCAGGCATGGCCAAGTACGTTCTTTATATTGCCCAGCATTTTCCTTTGCCTGTGCTTGTCTCCCTTACCAAACCTTGTAGTACATATTTACTCTGCAGTAATCTTTTCTTGCTTGGCCCTGCAACCTGCACATACTTTAATTCATTCCTTCCATGCCAATAGCCTGCAATAATATATAGCTATAACCATGCCACTACACTTGTCTTTTATACTCCTCGCAATATATTTCCTTCATACCAAACCGAAACCGTACTATATGTACCTCTTTATGTAGCCAGGCCCCAGCCAAAACACAATGGCCAGCCAACAACAGCCGTAAGCCGCTCTGTGTAGCCAGCATGTAAGCCATACCAATAGCCTTCAGAAGAAATGTTGATAGTAGATAGAAATATGATGTTAATTTAGAAGAAATATTGATGGTAGATAGAAATATGATGTTAATTTAGAAGAAATGGTGATGATAGATAGAAATATGATGTTGTTAGTAGTGATGAGTTGCTTTTTCTTTGCTTTAGAGATTTTATAGTTTGAACAATCCATTTTGATATAGAAAATAAATACGATGCACCAGGGTATTAATGACCAAGGTGACTTTGTATTTATTGCATGGACTTTTGACTCTACAAACAAGGAGTATTCTTGCTCATACTAGACATATGGAAACCTTGTTAGAGTGTATAGGTGAGAAGCTTTAAAAACATGTCGGACTAGTAACACAAGAGGTATTAAGAACCTAACATGTCACTGTTACATGAAATGTTTCAAAGATGACTTCCACACATAGAAAAAAGCAAGTATTTTCCATGGTAGTATAACAAGACTATCCACAAAAAAAAAATCGAAATGATGCTCAATTTCCCCCATTCCTTCTTCTCTAAATCCTTATGGACATCCTCGAGAGATCTTGTGAGTGAGTCAATAATGTAAATCACAAAAAATAAGATAACAAAAAGATAAAACAATGACATTATATCACTTGCCATATCTATTTGGGGTGGGTCTATTATCCGATGTTGATTATGTCTATCGTAGGAATGGATCCATTAAGACATATCTCAGGATGTTGTTGGGTCTTGTTAAAAAAGATATGTATTTGATACTTGGCTTTGTTTTAGTTCAATTTTGCATTCAAATTCTTCTATTATTTTTTGCTTGAAGGTTTCAATTGTTGATGCTTTCTTTCTTTGTTTTGTTTGTTTTGTCAAGGGTGAGTGTGATGATCTATTTATTATGGGTTATGTTTTATTGCAAATTGTGATGGAAGACATGGGTCTTTTTTTATTTTTCTAAGTTTTATGATGCTATTTTTGACATTTTCTAGGGACTAAGCTAGAGCCTCGAGGGATCATCAAAGATAAGACTTGCCTATGTTGTACACATAGAGGCTCGTAGTTCGCTTGGTTTGAGTGTTTTTGGATTTTGTATCTTTTGACCATTTTTGGATTTTGATTTTTTTGACTAAGATGAAAATAAAGCATCTTGAAAACCTAAGGGGACCTAATGACCCTTGCCTACATTGTACACACAAAGACCATGTAGTTCGACCATTTAAATCGAAGCATAAATTGTTTTTGGGTAAACAACATTGATAATCTGGATTGATATTCCACTTCGATGTCTAGAGGATATGTTGCAGGAAATCTACTTGAACTAGCTGTGTGATTCAAGAAAATGTTGATATCTTAGACTATTTGAGTGAAGGAATAATCCCATGATGTTTTTTCGTTTTTGATGTTTTTTTAAATGTTTTTGGATTTTTACCCTCTTGCTTGGGGTGATATAAGATATTGAAAACTTGGATTGATATTTCACTATGTCTTTCTAGAGGATATGTTGTGGAAAAGCTTACTTGAACTAGTTGTAGGGTTCAAGTAACTATTGATATCTTATAATTTTTGAGTGAAGGAATAATCCATGTTTTTGGTATCTTAGAGGGTTACCTTGGAAGTGCATTGGCGGTATACATTGTTGTTTCATTTTTTGATTGTTTTTTGGATGTTTTTAGATTTTTTCCCTCTTTCCTGGGGTGATATAAGATATAGAAAACTTGGATTGATATTTTGTTGTCTTTCTAGAGGATATGTTGTGGAAAAGCTTACTTGAACTAGTTGTAGGGTTCAAGCTAACTGTTAATATCTTAGAAATTTTGAGTGAAGGAATAATCCATGTTTTTGGTATCTTTGAAGTTTACCTTGGTAGTGTGTTGGTGGTATACCTTATTTTTGGGATGAATTATTTGAAAGGTTACCCTGATAGTGTGTTGGCAGGATACCTTATTTTTGGGGAAAATTGGGAAGGGTACCATGTGGCACACCTTGTTGTTTGGACAATGCCTAGATCACAATGTGAGCTAGAAGGCATAGATCAAGATTTATTTTGAAGCAAGATGTAAGTACTTGCCCCCAGTGTCTAGCAATGTAGGTGATGGATTAACTTGTGATAGGATAACATGTTTGGATAGAGTATGCCCCTGTGGACAATACCTCATGGCTCAAATAATGTTGGATAGGATAGGATCAATGATATTGACCCATGTCAAGATGATTTCCATAAGCAAGTGTAAAGTGTTCCCCAAACATTTGTAGAGATCAAGACACATTGGATTGGGACAAAAACATATGGGATTTATTATGGATAGGATGAGATGCTTCCACCTGAAATCATGCATGTAGATTCTTGATTCTACACATGACGTCTGTTTGCCAGGTTTTCATCATGGTACTTGTCCAGAGTGCCACCATAGTGGTTTTCACTGAAGGACAATTTTTTTCTTGACTATTTTCTTTATTTATTTTTATGTCACACAAGATTCCTGTTTACTAGGTTTTCATCATGGTGATTATTTTTTTGATGATGTTTGAACCACCTAGTGGTGCTGATGTAGATGTCGTTGGTGTTGATATGGTTGTTGCTATCATGACGTGCCAACGATATCTTGCTTGGAGGAGTTTTTTTGCTAGGATACGAGTGCTTGAATGTAACCCCTGATAATCCTTATCTTCCCTGTCGATACTGGAGTTAACCTTACCTTGATGCACACATTGTGATAGAGTTCCCTTAGAGTCCTTATGATAAAGAGTTGCTTCCAACACATGGTCAATGTGAGATTTGGATATCTTGGATGGTGAAATGCATTGAGGGATATGATATTCAGATGGATTGGTTGATAGTTTGGAACCTTTGAATCTCCAAACTTGGGATGATGAGCAATGATGGGTGGATATAGAGATTCAATCAGAACCAACATCTTGATATACCTTGTAGGTTGCTCTTGAAGCTTTCTTTTGTATTGTTGGACCTTTTTGATGGATGAACTTCCCTTTTTGATTTTTCCCAATAGTTTCTTTGACTAATGGAGTTTGATAGGGATGATTTTCTTTCTTTTTCTTTTGTATCCATTTGAATATTTCTTGTCCTTTTTGTTTTTCTGATTCTTTTGCTTTGATTACCTGTTTCGTTCTTGGGTATATATTTTTCTCTTGTTGTTGGTCCTAATGAGAGGGTGGAAAAATACATGGATGAAGATTCATGACACAGATAGTTGTAGTGTTGGTAGCAATTTAATCATAAGGACTCTTCATGCTCTCTATGTTTATGCTTGCATTAGATAAAGTTTCCCCCAATATAATAGAGGTATCACTGATATGTTTAGATCCTTTACTTGTTGAATAACCAAGACCTTGATGCTTAGGATTTCCAATAACTTTTACTGGTGTTAGGATACGATGTTCATGTAGGCCTAATCATTTGTCTTGATGTTGAGAAATTTTATTTGCCATAGGATATGTCTTACCTTGGAAACAAGGTGTTAATCCTTCTCCGCTTTGTTGTGGATCTTCAACTATGATAGCTTCTTCACTAATAGGATCCTTCATAGGTGGGATAACTTCTTGATTGATATTGTCAACTTGATCTTGTGAAATATCAAATTCTAATGGCCCTTCAAAATATATCAGTTCTCCCTTGACTAGTGTATACTCACTGCTCTTCTGCTCAAGATTATCCATTATCTTTGTTGATTTCAAGATATTGTGCTCCATATTTTCATGCTCAATGTCTTCAACTTTCTTGGATGATGTTTCTAATCTTAATGCTTCTTCTTGATCACTTTTTGATAGGTCTATAGATTCGACTATATCTTGATCATGTGTACAAATGTGAAGAGTAGGTGACTCTTGTTCCATGGTAATGATATCAAGAGTATGAGACTCTTGTTTTGGAGGAAGATCATCTACATATCTATTAGGAGTAAGCATATCATGGGTACATGTATGTGTTCTTGGCATATGGATGTGTTCTTTTGGAAAGCCTTGGATGTCTTGGAAGATATCTACCAAGTAATTGTAATATTTTGATGGTAAGGTTTCTTGATCTTGAATTTGTATGGTATTATCTTCGACATGCTTTGGTTTACATTCTTGACATGGATCAATTTCAAAGAAAGGATTGCTTATAAAAGATCCTTGGATTTCCTCAAATTGTGGGATATGGGCTCTTGGCTTAGATTTTCTATATTGGGTATAAGTGTTGGCTTAAGAGTCTCTTGATTATCAATATGTACTATCATGAGGTTGGATGATGCCAATATATCTTGGACTAAATCATTGCTAGACTTGGGTGATTGAGTTTGATCATGCTTGGGAATAATTTCTTGATGTATGTCCTCTTGCTCACTGGATGATGTAGATACATTGTCAATGTGATCGATGATAGATAGCTCTTGATCGTTGCTTTCAAATTTTGAGGTTGAAACATTTTCATTGTTGTCATTGGTAGATGGACCTTGAATGTTAATAGCTATTTCTCCTTGATCAACAAGGTCTTGGATGAGGTTTTTGAGTGTAGCACATCTATTCATTAGATGACCCTTGATTTTGTGGAACCCACATTTTTCATTCTTGTTATACTAAGGGAGCTTAAAGCTTGGTTCACCATAAATTAGACTATCATTGATTGTGATGAGTTCCCGTTGTACCAATTCATGCATGATTACCTCTAAAGTCACTCCCAAAGGGGTGAATTTTCTTTCTGGTTGGTAATCTTTCCTCTGTGGCTTTTCTTGATTGTTTTTATCTTGATTTTTTTGAACTCCTTGATACTATTTTTTAGGTAAATTTTGATATTGCACTTGAGGTATGCCTTGGTGTTGTAAAATTTCTTGACATTCCGAATATTGGAAGTGTTGTTGATGTGGATATTGAGGTGTTTGTGGAATAATTTATATTAGTTGGGGATATGCATTGTTCCAACCTTGAATAAGGAGTTGATGATATGTTTTATTTATTTTTCATTTAATTTCCTCAAGATCTCTCTCAATTTTATCTAGGGAAATTTGATGTTTTAGATTTATTCCTTGATGGTGGTTTTGAAATCCATGATGTTATTTCCCTATTTGATGTTGTGACCCTTGATAAGAGTAATTTGGGTAATAGATCGACATATTTTGGGGATGTTTTAATACTCAATACCCTATCATAAGGTCACTCGATTTATATTTCCAAGAGGATCATACCTATGGCCATGTAGGAGGTAGTTATATGGTTCTTCCAACTGCTATGTTTGATTTTTCTTCCTCTTCGTTTAAGATGATTGATGCGGTGATGAACTAATAGGGTATTTCATTTTTCTCAAATATAAAGGTTCTCAAACTGTTTATGATGTCGGTTTGTGCTTCCTCAATGTGCGTGAGACTAGGTTGAATAATCGGTGCTATAAAGCTTGGTTGTTGAACTGGAGTTGTTGGTCGCTAGATGGTCATAAGGTGTAAATGGTGTGGGGTGGTTTTATATGAAACTTAAAATCCATAAGGCTCGAGTGTTGTTTTGGAATGTGGCTACTTTTTAGAAATCAAAATGCTGAGGAACTAGGGTCGATATTCCACTTCTTTGTCCAGAGGATATGTTGTGGGAAAGATGCTTGAACTATCTATGAGTTCCAAGTAACTGTTGATATCATGGAATTTTTGAGTGGAGGAATGATCCTAATTTTTTGTTGGATTTTTATTTCAAATAAGTAGTATGGGTGATAGACTTTGTGACCAATCTAATTTTCCAAGTGTCTTGTTCAAGTAATGACCTTATAAGCAACTTCAGTTTGTTTTCCCCTAAGTGTTTAGAAAAAATATTATGAGTTGGAATGGAAGTTTGTAACCTCTTTGTGCTTGTTTCCTTTGTGTTCTTGAGTATGGAAAATGATATAATAGCATTGGACTGACTCACAAGCATGGACTTTATGTGACCTGAATTTCTATAGCTCAAGTTGTGAAATCACAACACCCAAGCCATAGTTACCAAACTGTTTACTTTGATCAATGCAACCTGAAAATAAAACCGAAATGTTTAGAAACATTTAAGGATAAATCCTTTCAAGGAGTGCAAATATAAGTCTTCTTTCACAAGTATACACTAGCTCAAAGGGTTTGTGGTTTGACCATCTTGTTCAATGTTTGTTTTGATGTTTTCTTTTTCTTTAAATCAAACAAATAGTTTGATGTCACAACTATTTTTGAATGTAATTGGATAAGTTTAACATTAACAAAAAATTACAACCCTATTAGAGAGAAACCATCCTCTTAGGTGGGTCTGCCTCATGCTCTGAAGAGATGATTTTACATGCGACTTAGGGCACGAGCCTGTAGTCAGACTTGGCAAGTGACTTCTTAGAAGTAAATTCTGATGCACCACTTTCAGAGAATGTTTTGGATAAATAGGGTGGCTTCTCAAACAATTTTCTCTTAGTCATGTTCCGAGGATATTATTTTCGAGCACCTACACATGCGGTGTTTTGTTCAATTAAGAACCTTTCAGCCCTTTCAGGTTTTTACACATCACAAGGATACTAAGGAAGAATACATCGTTATAGGAAATCTGCACCCGACGAGTGATGAAATTTCCTCACATTCACAAAATATTTATATAGTGGTCCAGAACGAAAGTACCGCTTGGGTCGCCTATGAGTTCTCTAGTGTCGGATGTGTCTCAATAGGTGGGCCCTCTAAGAAGTAAAACTTTAAAATAAATGTGAAGCTCAAAAATTTTCTTTGCTCACCCAAGATTGCCAAATGGTACAAGGGGAGAAGACAAAACACTTCAACTTTCCAATCAATGCATGCACAAAAGACAATTCATTGCAAATTGATTCATTTTAAACACCTCGACATTGTTATCCCCAAGAATATGTGAAAAAAATGAAATGTTATTTTTATCTTTTGCACCAATTGAAGTGTTCAAGACATCAAACAATTAAGATAGCAATGGTGTGAAAATAAAAAAAATATTTTGTTCATTTTAAACCCCAAAGTTGAAATGAACACGAAGAATCAGGCTGAGTCAATTAATGGTCCGAAGCAGTATAAATCATTAAATTATTGATAACAAATTTGAAAAAATGTTTACCTCTTTTATGCTTAGATTTAAAAGGGTTCCTAGCGAAAAACAAATGTGTTGTTTTAAGAATTAAATTTGAAGTGTTTTATGTTCTTTTTATGAGCACCAAAAAGGAAATTCCTACTTTAGAAAGCTTCAAAAAGGTTTATTTTAACAACACCAAATCAAGTGTGAGAGTTGTTTTGTTCAATTTTAAGCACAAAAATGAAGATTCCTACCTTAGAAAGCTTTTAAAATGTTCATTTTAGATAGCACCAAAATTAAAATGTGAGAGTTGTTTTTTAATTTTAATGCACCAAAATGAAGTTCCTAAATTAATAAGAATGCTTGTAGATCTAAAAATAACTTGGATCAATCGTCTTCCTTGCATAAAACCCATTAGTTCTTGCAAAACAAGCAAACATTAGCAAGATGGTTCATTACAATAGTGTAGGATTTGTGCACTTTTCTTCCAGAGCATATGCTCAGAAAAAAAGATCAAAATCTCAGAAAAACAAATTTGCAAAAGCTTGGAATTTCTGGCAAAAGCTCAAATTTTCCGTATAGTGCAAAACCCAGAACAAGAAGCAAAAGCGTGGTTTTTTAGCAAAGGCACTGGTTTTAGTGCAAAAGCACCATTCCCATGGAAAAGGCGTGGATCTTCTAGAAAAAGGTTAGAAATTTTTCCATTCAAAAGCAAGCTTTTGCTTGGAAGTCCATGAAATACCTTCGAAAGCTTCCAAAACCTTGTAACTTGCAACTTAGCTCAAAAAAATGTTAGTGAGGAGGACCTAGGTCCCACCATGCATGCAAAAATGTGTGAGGGGGAAGGAATCCATCAGGAAATATGCAAAAAATAAGATCAAAGTGTAGGATTGAAATCAGAAACTAATCTAATTCAAAAACACTTAATCTATCCTATTCCATCACTCATGAAATGAACAATTCTAAGCTATTTGAATGAAATGAGATCTTCAGATTAACAAAATGAATTTAAACAACACAAGAAAAGATTACCATCCCATTTTGGAGTGTATTTGCATGATGTTGGCTTGTTTGTATCACTACAAAGCTTCCATTGCTTGTACGCAAATGCTTGATGATCGATGCTTGTTCTTGAAGAAATGATGAAGCTCTATCAATGGTGATCTTGACAGTACTTCGTTGCATAAGGTAAGTTGAAATTCTCATTATTCATTGTGAAGAGAAAGGCTTGTTATATA
>VDFB02312778.1:0-10974 GCA_007258455.2 Sequoia sempervirens
ATTGTGCAAAGTTGATTGCACAATTAAGGTGATTGAAGAATAGATTAGCTAGTTAGGATTTTGATTGCTTAGTTAGCAATTGATTGATCAATTAGGGTTGAGTTAGGAATTAGATGGTTGAGTTAGCAAAATTAGATTGCTTTGTTAGCAAAATAGATTGCTTAGTTAGAAATCCATGATTTTCTCAATCAAAAAGTGGGTGAGTGATATTAATTAATTAATTAAATTAATTCATTCATTCCAATTTTGATTTTTTGCTAATTTGAATAGTTTGAATAGTTTATTCAAATTTTGGAGGAAAGTGTGATAATTAAATTATTATGATTAAATAATTCAATTAATTTTGAGGAATAAGGTGAATTAGTGACATAATCAAATAATCAGTGTCTTTTGACTAATCGGGATAAAATAAGATAAGATTAGGACTTTATTAAATAAATATAATTTATTTAATTAGTCAAAAAGATGAAACATGAATTAATCAAATACGTTGTATTAATCGATTAATAGTAGAATTAGGGTTTTGAATGTTGTTTAATGTCATTTGATGCATTATGAGATGTCATGAAATGATTCTGAGATGATCTGAGTTGTTTTAGAGATGTTCTGAGATGTTCCAAGTTAATTCAGAGATATTCCAAGTTGATTCAAAGTCATTCTGAGTTGTTTCAGGTTGATTTAGAGTTGTTCCAAGTCATTTTAGAGTCGTTTCGAGATGTTCCGAGTTGATTTAGAGTTGTTTTGAGTCATTTCGGGGTCATTTCGAGTCGTTTCAGGGTCGTTTTGAGATGTTTTGAATTGATTCAAATTTATTTTGAGTCATTTCGAGGTCGTTCCAAGATGTTTCAGAGTTATTCTGAGTCATTTCAGGGTCATTCAGAGACATTCAGAGTTGATTCAGAGTTGTTATGAGTTGTTTTGGTGTCGTTCTGAGATGTTTCAAATTGATTCAAAGTTATTTCGAGTCATTTTGGGGTCATTCTGAGACATTCTGAGTTGATTCAGAGTTGTTTCGAGTCGTTTCGGGGTCATTATGAGACGTTCTGAGTTGATTCAGAGTTATTCCTAGTCGTTTTGGGGTTGATTCGAGACATTCTAAATTTGTGATAAGTTTTAAGTCAATTTTACATTTCTACAACTAAAAAATTAGAAAATTGTTCAATCTTTTCAATAAAATGATATCTAAAATACTACATTCATAATAGAATCCAATACTACACTACCGCATCAATCAATAGAGGTATGTGTGGGATGGAAGGACATATAGGTCAATGTACAAATGCTTACCGCTATAATGCGGAAACCAAATATGAATACCGTGGGGTGGCAGTGTTAACAACTAAAGTAAACCATAGCCCCACAAGGGGTAAATAGTGATATTGCGGTATGGTGGTGAACAATCACTCAACTACTAGAATTAACAAGCTATCTCATGGAATCCAAAGGGGTGTGTGTAGGATTGTGGTACTACTAACCCTACCATAGTGTTGCCCTGCAATGGTCATGGTATGATAGAGCGGTATGGTGGTGAATAGTCACTCAACTATTAGAATTAACCCGCCGTCCTATGGGAGTCCAAAGGGTTGTGCATGGGGTGGCGGTATTTCTAATGCTACCATGTAGTGGTCTTGAAATGATAGAGTAGTACTGCGGTACAAGTTGTCAAAGTATTTAATGATTACATCATTCGATTTACCAAGATCAAAGGCATGCATTCAAACTCAAAATATGGGCAGATTCTGAAATATTTTGCATGAATTGACATTAATAGTGAGGTGACCTAGCTTAGTAGTAAATATTACTTGGGACTTGACGACATTTTGGAAATCATTCACACATCTCAGCATCTTAGAGGCAAGGGATTTGAAGCAGGAAGACTCTATAGCTATTATTATGTAGGGTAAGTTCACAGAAACCCTCTGTAGCAAGTGTATAAGAAATGAATTTTCTTCTACAAGTAGAAACTTAAAGAAATCAAGAGTAAATTCTTCATCATGCCACCCAAAAGAAGTCAACTTGTGAGTAAAAAGGAAGAGTCCATAGTTTCTAAAAGAGAGAAGAGGTCCCTGCAACAATCCATTTTAGATGTGTTACCTAATTTTGTAAACAAATGATTCAAAAAAGTGTTTAGAGATAAAGCCCATGGATGTAGAGACCCAATTATCCCTATCTCAGAGTGGGATCTGTTTTGGTACTTCTATGAAAAAAGGGATGACAAGATTCCAGTTTCAAACCTTGGACATTAGATTTGGCCAAATTGATAGTTCCAAATGTCTTCATAGATGTTGGGTTTATTAAAGTATTGGCACAATATTATCACCCAACTACTAGGACTATAATAATTCTAGATGGTTCACCATTAGTGGTGCTAACTAAAGAAGAAATTATAGTGTTTTATGTTAAACAAGCAAGCTATCACTAAGATCAACTTGGAAAAAAGTGAGGAGGATTATAGGAGATTGAGAAAAACCTATAGAAGTGATGAACTTCCTTTACACATGAAAAGGGGTGTAAACAATAGGAGGATACCTATCTCCCCCTCCCAAATTGAGCCATTTTCCATAGAAGACTTCCAAGTATATTTCAAAAGAACTTATTTTTCTTTGTGCCAAGTTATTGGAATAGATGCTGAAGAGAGGATTCCAACCTATCACATGATGATGGAAATGAAGATACAAAAGCTTGAAGTCAACATTGAGTATGACTTTGCTGTTGAAATTGAGAAAGGGATACATAAGGGATTTTTGCAAGTAAGAGAGAACTTAGCTCCCATCACTTTTAGGAAATACCCTCTACTGTGTCATTTAATATTATACCAAAAAAAAAATAGATGGACTAAAAGAATGTGTTTGGGAATGACTGATGATGAAGGGAATAGGTTGCCTATACAAAACTAGTGTTACATCTTGGATAATAGATGTAAAAATAATGATTATGTAATATTTCATCATGATTTTTTAATAAAGGTCATGACCACTCTTGGTCATATTTCACCAAGATTGCCTAATAAAATCATGCAAGTATTAATACCTTTAGCATTGAAGCCAGAGTAGGGACACACTCACAATTTTAGTGACTAGTTCTTCTTAGTAGACCAAATAGTAATAAGTGTCTATGGGTGTCAAGCTTCACATGTTTTACCTAAATTTGTTTCTATTCAAATTGAATTTTTAGAATTTATGTGGTAAATGTTATGGATGGAGTAGGATGTTATGAAAATAAAAAAAAGGGGACATTCCTCCATGACCTAATTGAATTTGAGGATCTATCCGTAGAGTCTAAAACTATTGAAGAACTGTATAATTATTTGAAGATGAGGTATTCATTGAAGTCAGAGGAGAAAGGGTCTTTAATCTTGAAGGGAATATTATTTTATATAGTAGACACTTCTCACTAAAGGTAGGATTACCCATGTAATGGATTACGAAGAAGATGTAATAAGAAAATACTTTACACTTGATAAAGTTTTTCAGAGGAAGAGGAAGTGGGAAATCATAAAGAGGCTTGAGGAGGAGAAGAATAAAATGGACACTGGATTCCAAGGATTCTATTTTGAAGAAGGGGATCCTATCAAACAGATGAACTTAATAATTGACAACTTTGAAAGATTATATGTTGAACTAGAAAATAAACTTGAGGGTTAGTATTCAAAACCCTCCAAGCTTCCCATCAAACCAAGTGGTATTGTAATCATAGAGCCCCTACTGGACACTACCACAATGCAATCAGAAGCATCCCTGAGCAACCAAGTCCTAAAAGGAAGAATACACGTGGAGTGGCCCCCTTAGTGGCATATGAAATAAGTGGAGTAGGGGATACTAAAGAGGTAGCCGATGTACTTTTAAATTTTAAAGATGATGAAGTTGATCAACCACTGCCTAAGCTAACTGATGCTCACAAACTAGAAGAAAGAGTAGATGTACATGGACATAATGATCAAGAAGTGAATGATGATGAAATGGTGATTATTGCCCTTAGATTTATTGAAGATGATGAATTTATTCAAACTCTCAAGTTTAAGGATTTTTGGTTTAAGATGAAAATGAAAGAATTTGAGGAGAGACTCCAAAGTAATAAGATGGGCACTGAGGAGTCACAACATGACCAAATTGTTTCCTAGACTTTTGAAGAACTTAGGATTAATGAAATTACTATTAGCCCCCAAGAAGCAAGAAAATTGGTCTTAGAAAGCAATATACTAATTATTCCTAGGATGGAGTTAAAAAAGATATTCTTACTAGATCAAGTAAGAAGCCAAGAAGATACCATGTTGGTTTTTTAATTCAATTCAAATGAGGGAATGGGTGGCATAGGTTACAATCCAAGACTTGAAATCCTAGCCTTTTGGACAAAGAAAAAAAGAATAGAAAAACCAAGATTTCTTGATGTTGTAAAAGAAATGACAGGGATTTCCATGGTAAAGAAAATTAAAGACACATCAACATTGGAGGCAACTACTATGAAAATGCACTCAACAATGTTTACTAGGGTTATGGTTAAAGCTATGGAGCTTAGATTGGTAGAATATGAGAAAGCAAAAACTAATTTGAATGATGAAATGAATAGGTTATTCATAGAAAATGTGAAATTGAAAGAGCAGTTGAAGGGAGAAGGTTCTTCCCAAAGCATCAAATTAATAGTATACCAACCCCCTGCCATCTAGACCGATATAGGTGCAGTCACTATTGAACAAGTAAATGTGCTAATACAATAAATTGAGAAGTTGAAAAAGACTAATGAAGAAACAAAGGAAAGAGCAAAGAGAGAAACCCTCAGGGTATTGGAACAGATGTTGGAGCATAAGGTTAAACTAATTGTAGAAAAATTGGAAAATGTGTATGAATGTTATGTCTCTTTGTCACGAGCAATTGATCAGATAAAGGACCATGTACCTATATTGGACCTCTTATTCAAGAAATGGCAACTTGTACATCACACCTTAACGAATTTGTGTAGAATTTTACAAAGGAGTGTTGAGGCCCCCACAACTTTAAAGCCTACTGCACAAATGGTCTGAATGGTCACAAATGATTTTTAATACATATCTGTAGAAGACCAAAAGATCAAGGGAAGAATGGATTCATTTCACACACTAAAGCAGTGGTTTGTGCCTAAGATACTAAGGGATGATGATCAACTGAAAGGCTCCAAGGTTTGGATAGATGAGTTTAGCAAAATTGTTCCCAACTGCCTCACTAATTTACAAAAGGATGGTGACATAAATATTCATTGCCTCAATTTAACCTTGGAATGGATGTTGGATACTCAAAATTTATCGTAAATAGAAAAGGGTTATTAGACAACAAATGGAAGAGTCACTTGGCCAACAAAAAAATCCAAGAGTACAAATGGCCTCATGATTACATAGTGTACCAATGGGAGAAAATATATCTAGCTCCCCCGAAAGAATAGGTCTTGCAGTGAAGTACCAAGCCTTGCAGATACTATCATGGAGAGAGGACCTTGCTAGATCTGAATGATCACAGGTACCTTACAATGAGAAATGGACTTTTGTATCTTGCGAGTGCTCTGGACTTCAACATCTGATCATTTCTCTTCATTTCTCATCTTTCATTGCTTTTACGTAGTCCTATGTAAATAATGATAATTAAGACTTTTGATTGATATTAAAATTGGGTAACTAAAAAGACACTTTTTGACATGTTAGTCAGGACAAAATTTTGAAACGTATTGTAAAATATTTTTGAAGAACAATAGAATGAAGTTATAATTGGTGGCCAAATTTTGGTTTCAATTATTTGTTGAAGTGAATTAATGAATGTTATCTTGTTGTCTCCAGTTTGATCTTTCCTTGTTATTTAAATTAATATATCAAGGGTATCTCTAGTTTATCAAAACACATTTGCTGTCAAACAATTCATTTTATACTACATTTTGGTGTCAAATCTTTGGTAATTATGGTTAGTTTCAATACATTTAAATTTTTGAATTGTGGGAAATTGTATACATGGTTGTTTGGATAGTGAAACTAACCTAACTAACTAAAATTTACACTAACAAATGATTAACTTGAACTAAATAATTTACTTTAATCTCTATCACTATCTTCATAGTATTTTCATACAAGTTATAATAGACTTATCTTTAAATTCACTTGAATAGATTTCAAATTTCGTACTACAACGATGAATTATCTTAAATTTTCTACATTTAACAAGCATAAATTCAAAGGCGTACTTACCAATATATTGGCTCATGTGTATGAAAATGACCTCGTTAAAGGTTGATTGCACACACCTTTGCTCATTCCTCCATACTCTACCTTCTTCCATCCTTGGTTCATGGTTTTCTTCTTCATTTTGTTTAGTTCCATGAATGATTGTGTTCATTTCTTAATTCTCCTTCTCTCTGAGATTCTTCAAGTCTTCGACCCTGTCTTCACTTTTAAATTTGTTTGACCAAGCTGTAACACAATTTACATTATCATCAAAGAGAAATTAAAAACTTGATATTCTGTATCCTACATGAGATCAAGAAAATTTCTCTTTTTAACTTGTGAATTTTTAGTTAGGAGCAAAAAAACATGCATCTTCCACTTTATTTTCCTGCTTTTCCTCTTCATGGTCATCTTCCACATGTGAAAGGAATGATGAGTCATCAATTTTGTTTTCTCATTTTTGGTTTGGTATTTCTAAGTATCGACATTCTTTCCCACTTTCCTGCAAAACTTTAGAATTTTCTTCATAATAATTACAATTAACAAATTGTTTTGATTTAGCAATTAGTTTTTTAAAATCTCTTGTTTTACTAGGGTTATGCACTTTCTCATAATTTGAAATTCTTCTCATTAACGATTCTTTTCTCTTAGCAGTTAAAACCTCTTTCGTTAACAAAATCACTTTATATGTGGCCAAACTTACCCTAGTCAGAAAAATTTTGCAATCAATTTCACCATGGTCAGTTGCATCATGAATCCTACACTTAGTGACCCTACCAAAGGTGAAAAAAATCAAAGGATGCAATCTATGGTTAAGGATTCCCCGAAGCTTATCAACTTCCATTTTCATACTACTGACTTGCATAGACCGTCATCATACAAGCAACTCTCAAACTTGAAACCGATACCAATTCCAAATAAAACCAAAAAGAAAGATACAACCCTCCTAGTGTTGGTTGTTGTTGATCATGATGTTATTCGCACACTAACAATGCAGATAAATCCTCACAGGTAGATCATGGTAACCTATCTTTACTTGAAATATTGAACCAAGGCAACCTAAAATCTCAAGTTGACTTAGCTCAATCTCAAGGCTCATTTAAGTCAGGTCTTGATCATACTAGGTTCGCATTAGGGTTCATTGTGAAAATTTTGTTAATCATGAGGGGTAAATGGTAATTTCTGGTTATAAAAGGAATCATAAGAATTTGTGAAAGATATTCTCAGTCCAGTCATTAGACAATTTCATGAAATCAACAAATAAGCAATAATATTTCACGAATTTCAAACAAATTTTCTATCACTTAAGTAGATTTAGCTTTAAGCATTCAACAATATGATGGAAATGAAAGATTTGCAATAAAATTTCCATTCATTCATCTATTTTTTGGAATATTTTATAAAATTTAAACATCTATACTAAAATAAAGCATCAAAAATACATAAAAAGTAAAATTTCTCTCAGGTATCATCCACACATGCCCCAAGAACTAACCAAATCAGAGCAAACCACTCTATACTTCACTAGATTGCTTCAAAGCTAGGCATAGAATGATGCGAGACTTTAAAGAAAGGGAGATTTATTTAGACACTAGGTAGGTTTTGTATGCACCCTTAAATGGCATAACATACAATCTTGTCCAGTTGAATAAACAACCAACTACAAAAGATTTCATACCAGGTGGTAGCTTTCAAATTATCTTTGATATTGATTAAATTATATGTGCATACAAGTTTTTAATCTAGAATGATTCAAAAAATAGGAAAAAATAACAAAAATTAAAGAAGTTTTGACTCTTTCGACATCCAAATTTTTTGAACTTAACTTAAAATGAAATATCTCCTGACCTTTTATAAGAACAAGACACAAGGAAGATAAGACAAATACATGAGAGGAAATCCAAGGGACAAATCACAAGGCACATGGAATATGACAACTAGCAGGAGAATTGCTGACAAAGTCAATAGATGTCAACCTTCTTCAACACTTTAATGTCTTTCAGGTCTCTTATCTTTTTACTATTAGGGTTCCATCTTGGAACCAAACAAACCCACCAAACAAAATGTAGGAACTTCCCATACATTCAAAATGATCAAGTGGGCATTCTGTTCCTAATCTAGATTCAAAATCAAATGAAACATTCCCAAAATTGAATAAGCTAGGAATGAGAACACTCCTTCCTCGCATGTATAATACCAAGGCTTTTGGTTTCCCGGTGCTTGGTGCTTCTGCGTAATGAATTTTTTCCTCACATGAGCTTCTAGAGCATACTTCTAAACTTGGTAACACCATCAGATTTTCCTACAACCTACATTTTCTTGACTGTCCATACCCGAATGTTCCACCACAATTTGCTTCTCCTGCAAGCAAAAATTCCATACATTAAATCCCTTTTAAAAAATTCACAAAACTCTCATAAAAACAAAACCATTATTAATAAATCATCATTTTAAACTCATCATAAATATCACACTTTGAAAATCATATTATCGTGTAGCTATTATTTTTAAGTCAGGTTACCAGACCTTCAGACCTTTGAGTAATATTAAACATTTAACTTTAACTCAACATTATATTCGGTACTCGGTACCTGATACTTCAACTTTTACCAATAAATTTTCTTGGACCTCTGATTTTACTGAAACCTCCACAGTTTCTTAGAACTTTTCTCTCAGACCGAAATTTTTTTCCCAAAACCTTGTGTTAACATTTTCACATTTTTGGCCTTTTGGTACCCGATACCCGGTACCCAGTACACTTGAATCATGAAGTACTGCAAAAAAATTCCTTTACTTTAACTTTCGGTGATCTCTTTAACTAGCCAACACATTCCATAAGTGTTAGTTTTCACTTGGGTCCCCAAGTCTTATAGTCCTGGGGTGTGTTGTGAGACCACACAACAGTATGTTTATGGGTTGCGAGTAACATGTATGTTCCCTAATATACCCTTTCTTGGTTGCTTGATCTATGTGATCTAGAGGGTCAATATACCTTTGATTGGTTAAGTGTTAGTTGTTTGAATTTCCCTTTTTGTGCTTATCTCCTTGTTGAGCTTGGTGGTTGAAATGAACTTATGAGGTCTTTAGTTTTCTCTCATAATTCCTTGTTTAGTGTGGTTGTGAAAATTCTAATTGAAAAGGAATAATTAAGTTGTTATATTTGATTGAGTGTTATAAACTATCATGTGAATGATGCATTTGTTTGTCAAATAAATAATATTGTGTTCGTATACTTGACGTGGGAAAAGAGTGGTAAAGTGGTAATACTTTCTTAAATGAATCTCTCATTGTGTACCTTAAACAAGGTAAGAAAAGTAGAGATGTAACTAGGATTATGTAGATCTTTCCCTATGGGCTTTGGGGTGATTTGGAAATTTAATCCTTTTCTTGTGTGTGGATACTTTAAGTGATTCCTAATAGTGCATGTTTCCTTGGAGTCAATTGAATACATGTTTTATGTAAATTTTTCTTGTAAATATGAAAGAAATATGTTGGATTAGAATAAATCTTTGGGTGAAAGACTTAGATCCCAAAATTGTATTCCTACTCTAGGATGTATGTTTTAATTGGTGTATGGTATTAAACATAATTAATGAAAGTTTAGAGATAAAAGAGAATAGTGGAATAAAGTCCATAGTAATTAAATAATAGTCATTGTAAGGAAATTAATGCACTAGTAAACCTTGCATTGTTAATTCCCAAATCTATGTTCTTTCATTCCATGCTATGTACAAAATTTAGAATAAAATGTGTATTGTAGTAGCATACATTGGTGATACTTAAGGTTAGAAATTTCAATATTCTTGTGTAAGAGAGGGGGATTGACCACGTCAAGGCCCCAAGTCACGGAGAGCCAAGAGCCGAAGGATGCCCTAACTTACCTCACTCTAAAGGAATGTTTTGAATGAGGGATGAGAATGATGAGGACTATAAGGCCCTACAACCACTCTTCAAACCTAAAATATAAATTGGGGCTAGGAAAGCTAGTTTTCAGGTTCAACAATGTACCTTAGCTAGCTCTCTACCTAAGGACGAAAGTGCGGTTTCGGGACAAAAGAATGACACATTGGCATCTCTCAGGTATGCAGGAATTTGTACAACTAGAGGACCAAAAAAATAGTATGAACCACCAAAAAACAAGCTGACGACCTATAGTCACTCCTACGGGAACAAAATAGAACTATGAAATAGGAAATATACAAATGAATATGATAAAGTAAATATATGAAGGCTGAGGTGACAAAGATAATCTCACAAAGATGCTCATTTTCTAGCAAGCTCTAAATGAATGTCCACCTACACACAAGAAAGAGGGAAAATTGTTGGGGGCTATATAGGGGTTTGCCTCAGTCAGACCCCCATTTCAGTGTTTCCACCTCCACAATCAACCAAGATAGTAACAATAGAGAAATGTATGATAAAGAAGTAAAAAAAGAAAGTACACGAATAACACTACAAAATAGTATAAAGCTACTCAACCAAATTGTAAAGGAGAGGAGCAAAATGTTACCACCTCCACCAAGAGCTCACTAACCAATGATGGAGAAAGAAGGCTTGAACAATCACCGCAACCTCAACTATGATGAAGGGAGGTGTTGCAAAACCTCAAGCCCACGCTGCAATGGCTTGTTCCACACTTGCTTTATGGAATTGATGGAGTGTTGTTGCTACTGCTATGAAGTGCCAAAGTGCTGCTTGAAATGATGGAAGTGAAGAGATTGTAAGAAGTGATACCAAAGAGATGAAGTGAATGCTTGGAGATTGCTAAAAGGGGTTCAAGTTATATGAAGAATGAA
>VDFB02312782.1:0-24939 GCA_007258455.2 Sequoia sempervirens
CTTTTGTAACATGGATTCCATGTTTTTCAAAGGATAATTATCCTTTAATGATGACACATTCAAATTTCTGAAGTATACACAAAGTCTAATGTCACCATTTTTTCTTTCTGATTGGAACAAGGCTTGAAACCCAGGTAGAATACCTAATAGGCTTGATAATCCTAGCATCCCTCAACTTTACACTATTCTTCCTACATCTTAGATTGCAAAGTGGGATTAATTTTCCTCTTCTTTTGTCTGAAAGGCTCAAAATCCAACTTCAAAGGTATTTCATGTTGAAATAACTCATCTTTGTGAGCTTTCAGATCATCATAAGACCATGGAAATACATGCCTATATTTTCTTAACAAAGCAATCAACATTTTCCTAACTTGTAGTTTCATCTTCTTCCCAATATAAACCTTCTTGGGAGTGTTTTCTATTCCAATACTAATTTCCTCCAAATCCTCTTTGTGGGTGGATGTTTTCTTAGCATTACTTCTATCAGGGCCATCAAATACCCTCTCCAATGTTATTGGTCCTTTGTAAATCTTATTATTTTTCAAATAGATGATTTCATTCTTGAATATAGTCTCTTTACCATCCAATTCTTCCACAAAGGAAGAAAAATCAATTTCCTAACCCTCATATTCATCAATGCATTGCAAAAACTTCAAGATATCATCATCATCATTAAAAACTTACCAAAATTTCTTGATGTTGTCAAGAACTGAGGGTCTAACCTCCACTTCAACCTTTGAAATTCCAACAAATGTAATATCATTTGGTAAGAGGGAAATGTTACTAAATAGATCTACCACCTTTTTTTTTCCCCTATCAAACCAATCAATGCCAAATGCATAAAACTATTCAATATAATCCCAAATAGTATTTATATACTACCTCAATCTAGTATTCTTTGATGCATATTTTCCTCTAACCTGAGAAACCACTAGTTCTAAGTCTCCAATGACTCTTAACTTTTTAATGCCATGTTTCTTAGCGAACCTCAACCCTAGTAATAAAGCCTCATATTCTGCCACATTATTTGTGCAATAAAATTGCAATTGAAATGAAAACTTGAAGGTCTTACCACTAGGAGAAATAAGTAGGACCCCTACACCAACTCCTTCTTTTGAACAAGCTCCATCAAAATGCATACTCCACAAGTCATCATTGTTAGCCTACTGCAACATTTATTTCTCCAAAGGTGAAGTTTTTTTTCTTCCTTTGTCTGTAGCACTTCAATTCTAAAGTTATCCATGCCAGTGTCCAAAAAATGAATTCTATCTACCTATCCCACAAATTCAATGATATGTGGGGCTCTTGGTCCCCTTACAAGTTTGATGTCTTTTCCTTCAATTGGAAAAGTTGTGTAAGACATATAACATTGCATGCTACCTCCCTTGGAGGCACTCCATTTTCTTGACAATAACATGTCATATTTTGGTGGAATGTCCACTACTACTACACTCATAACAAAATCATTGTCAAGGAAAGAAACTAATTTGTATGGAACATCTTGGATGACTCCAATAATAGGGACCTATCTTGAGTCCATGGCATCAAACTTTCCATATGCACAATTAATTTTCAGACCCATCTCCATTATTTCAACTGGTATGATATTTGATGAAGCTCCTAAATCAATTATACATTTTTTTAGGAGTTTGCCATCAACAATAAGAGTTACATAGAATGGATCAATGTTATCTTGGAATGATGTAATAGTGCTTACCAAATAAATTTGAGGGTTCTCACCAATATCTCCCTCCATTATCTCATCACTAACATGATTTCCACTCACTTCAGGCTGAGTAGTCACCTTCTTTTCTTCATAGGCCTGAGTGGCACCATTGATAAGGGCCACTTCCTTTTGCTTGTGCTCATAAATTATCATCATTTCCATTAAAGGGATGGTCACCTTGACGTGAGAAAAAATATGAAACATATCAACTGGATTGTACTTTGGCAGTTTGTAAGGAACTACACTATGTTCATCAGTATTAACCTTTTGTTGCTCAACATTTTCCTTATGATGTTTCTTCTTATAATCATAATTTGATTTTTTAGTTTTTTTCCCTTACAATGGGTGAAATAACTTCACCAAACTTCTTAGCTGCACTATCCTTTTTGGCCCATATCTGAGGTCCTTTAGCTTCTTTAGTTTTAACCTCTCCTTTCTTAAACTTGGCCAATTCTTCTGTTTTAGTCCCTTATTTCTTCACACTCTATTCCTTCATGAACACACTACCAGGCTTGCCTTGATCACAATTAACAATCCTAATTATTAGGTTGTGAGTATTCTTGGCTTGTTCCACCAAGGTTGTACTCATATGCTTATATTCTTCATCAAAAGGTCTTCTTAAAGACACATCCTCTTCCTCCATTTACATAGCACAAATGTTGTCCTCAATGTCTTCATCTTCATTAGGGAAGACTTGTTGATGATATTATTCTAAATTTTTTCTTTTGAAATCAACATCAAGTTCATGCGACTCATCTTCTGAGAAACAATCCTCATCAACAAAATCAGATCTATGCATCAGTAGATTGATTTCAACATATTTTCTTCCATGGGCTGATAATCATTTGATTGTGAGTGTTCTTCTTCAAACCTCCTTTACATTGAACATGTTTGAGAGGCATGTGGCAACTAGAAGACATGACACCAAGGTGTGTCATCAACATGATTAATTGAATTCTTTTGAAAAGCATCAAGAGGGACTCTATTTTGTGTATTCTTCTGATTGTTGGGAATTGGATTTACACTATGCTAATTAGTACTATATGAATGATCTTGCAATGAAGGAGGTCTCTCATTATTTTTGAATTTTTTCGTATAATTAGAAGGACCTTTCTCTTACCTTGCAAGTTTTTAACTTAGATCCTTCATGGCACTAGCAATATTGTCAATCTTATCCTCAAGAGAACCTCCCTTAACACCAGATTTTTTATCCTCTCTTTGTATTTTTAAGGATTTTCATATCATCTCTTCTCCCAACTTTACCAATTCATCTATTGATGTTATCAATGTGGATTACCATCTTAAAGGTTTCCCTTAATGTTTGAGGATTTTTATCCAATAGGCGATAGCTTATTTTAGCATCAAATGCACTATAGTAATTTACCAAGCCCACACTATCATTCAACCTCAAATGAGGAGGTAATCCATTCATGGAATTTTGGAATCTCATATTGAAATTAGCAACTACCTTATTTGAGCCCTAAGAGAAATTATTAAGTTGATTCAAGAGGAACCTTGAATCAGTCTTGTCACTATATTGTTCACTAAACAATCTCTTAAATTCCTCCCAAGAACCAATTCTCGTAGGAGGAAAGCCTCTATACCATTCTCTAGAATATTCTATGAGTCATTGCATGAAAAGATTCATCATCAAATCCTCATCTTCCACCTAAAATTCATCCATTACATTATAAAATTCCTTCAAGTGGTCTTCACAACTTAGTACATTGTTACCAAAGAATTTCACCAAGGTAGGCCTGATATCATCAAAGAGTTGGTTGGGATATCCAAGAATTCCAAAAAACATAATTGTTGGTATCTATCAACTTGCATTGGTCTCCTCGTGAACCAATTCCATTGACCATTCTATGGTTTATTTTCCTCTTGGTCACCAAATTGCTTGTTTCCTTTTCTATCACCACCATTCCCACCACCTTTGTTCTTCTTTCCACCATCACTACTCCCTTCTCCATCTTTGGAATACACATTCTTATTCTTGTGGTTTCCTCCACCAGCACCTCCATTAGGAGTGTTTTCATTATATTTATTCTTATGTGAGTCAATGTTAGTGTGTCCAGAGCTTGAAACCCCTTGATCAGGAATGAAATTTTTAAGGAACAAGATCTTTCTTGTCATTTTTGCATTTGGAACCTCAATTTCAACTAAGTTCTTCAATTCTTGTTGCAACTTATAATTTTATAGCTGCAATCTCAATATATCTAGGTCAATAGGTGCATTTGATGGAGTACGATTAATCTTAACATTTTTGGTGGAAGCATTGTTGGATGAGGTGTTTGCATTTGTATTGGTGTTTGTATTAAAGGTAGTTTTCTTATGCTAGTCAATAGGATTCTTTCCATTATCTACAGGTTTCTTAATGTTGGACACTAGGAAAATTGAGAGGGGGGTGAATCAATGTTCCACAATTTTTGAATTTCAATTCAGATCTTAAACTATCAACATCAATTTGAAACTTTAATAGCATTCATAGCATATAAACAAAAGGAAACATGCAAACACATTAAGGAGACGATGTAAACACCATAACACCAAGATTTTTATGTGGAAAACTTGTTAGGGGAAAAACCACAATCAAGATTAATCCACAAGTATACTTTGTTAAAATTATGATCAAAAGGGAATGCACGTGCATTTAGGCACACTTCCTTGAGCTCTCAACGCCAAAAATAAGGAAGGCTCACTAACTTGATAAAAAAATATTTGAGAATACATCAAAAGTTGAACTCAGAGAATATAGCATCTACAAATGCCTGATTCACCTACATGAAATAGATTCCCGACCTTCTATCCAATTCATACACTTATTATGCTCTTACTCTCCTAATGTCTCTTCTACTACACAAACAAAGTTCACTCTAATAGATCTTTTGATATTGCCTCATATAGTTGTTCTCCCCGTGATTTCTTTTTGCACACAAACACCTTCTCAACACTTTCCATACTTCTCTCCAAAATTAATTATCGATCTCTATGTATATATCCACTAAAAAGATTTTATTACTATATGTCAACTTCAAACAAAATATAATATTCTTCCGCATGTCAACTCAAATCATCAATTAGAATTAATGCATACCCACACAAGTCATCTAGACTATAAAAGTATGAACTAAAACTCAAAATTCCCAACACAAGAAATATTTAAACAACTATTCCCCATACATCCATGACACACTATGCACAACAGGTCAACCATAATGAGAAGATAGACATAAAAACATTCTCCTGGATCTCCAAACTTGTACACCAACCAATGCAACATTACAAAACTTACCAATCAGGTAACATATACAGTTTCCAAAGTTTCCCTCAATCTAAATAACATAATAATATCAATGATCCGCGGCGCATTCAGACTAACTTACCAAATCCTCGTGATACTTTTCTTTCATATACCTCTCACTGGGTAGAATACCTGCCTTTCACTTTCCCTTTGCCTAGAGAGGAAGCCACTTCTGGGTTGTGGTCACATACCAATGCCTCCAGCTAATTATCAATGACAATACTACTAGCAACCAAAAACAATCTTCCAAAGCCATATTCGTTCATTAATTTAAATAGTAGGAGAAGGGACTCCATTAACTTTAGTTGCACAAATGCGTATAGGTGTTATCAGAGGGCCCCTCTACTGGAATGCAAGCTACTTTAGGAGGGTTAGAGGAGGCTACTCAGCAAATCCGCTTTAGAAGTATTTTCAGAGATTGATTTCCTCAGCTTGCAACTTCTTTTATTTTTTCAAATCTTCTTCTCCTCGGCATCCTTTTCAAGTATCTTTGTTTAATTTCCCTTTGTCTTTCCTTTTATTCTTTCTCCTCCAAATCCCCTCAAAGGATTTCTCTTCCCTCCAACTCCTCCTTAAGTATACCCTTCTCTTCCAAGGTTTGTATATCCTGGCATTCTATATCATCTTCATCTTCCAAGACTTCTTTAGGACCTCAATACTAGGCTCAGGAGTATAGAAAGTAAGGTTGGTGAATTTTCTTTCAGGGGAATGGTGCAAGGATACATTAGGGGATTCACCCCTCAGCTTAAAATTAACATCATTATTAAATATAGATCTACCTCTAGGGATTGAAGGATTTGAGAACCTTTTATCCTTTTCCTAGAATTCCCACCTCTCTTCTTCTCTTGACATGTCAAAGTATTTCTCAAAGGCTTCCTCAATAGGAAAGCTTACCTCATTTACATTAGAAACCTCAAATTCATGTGCATCTTCATGAAATTTTTCATTATTTACATTGTTATTCAAAGTACAAGATGAATTAGTAGGAATTTTTGTGGAATTGATCAATTCAACATTTTTCTTTATCCAGAATGGTTACTTGTCCTTTGAAAGCTCAAACTTTGGCTTCTATTTGGGATGTTTCTTCATGTAGCTTCTAGTTTTCCTCATGGTGTCATATTTTTCCCTAGAATTCTCCCCCTCACTCTCCTTTCAAGAGTTTAATCTTTCACTGGCACAAGAGACTTCAGAGTCACCATGCAAGATACTGGGAAATAGAAATTGATTACACTTTGGAGTTTCACTTGCAATCTTAGAGAAAAAATTGAACATAACTAGACATGAAATTGAGAAAGGAACTAGGATTCAAAGTATATAACCAAACTTGACTTAATTGATGATTATTTCAACAAATTGTTCTTCAAATAGTGAAGGACAAATAAAATACTTGACTCTAACTGTAGTGGATCTGACCTAGAGATGTTGGACTAGCAATGTCCCTAGTCGAGTCACCAATATGTTGGTTAGTTTTTGAGAACCAAACTAAATCCTAGTCATTATCTAAGAATCTTCCGCAATTCAATAGTTAATAATGGTGAGGATTTTCCAATGAATAGGTACAAGATTGCTACGCTTGACCTCTACTCTTAGGGCTCTATGAGACCCAAGAGGGTGATCCTAACAATGTTTAGATGATACCCTTGTTCCATTTTATCATGAACATTATGAAAAATAGATACATTCCTACCAACTACAAATAGACAAAATTATTAAATAATTTGGTTGATCCTTTATCAAATTATTGTCTACAAGTTAGGAATGAGTGATTCCCATACAATGTTTACAATAACTTGTGGTGTGTAAGTGATTTTCAATATGAATTTGTTCCTCGATAGATAAGACTGAATCAATTGACTTAAAAGATGACCAAATTAATGGAACAATGCTTTATCGATTGGTGATGAACTCATATTTATAACAAACTATAATACATCAACAATTAAACCCAACATTTAAAGACTATTGTTATATTGCTTCGCAATAAACAACTCAAGATATCCATAACACAAACTACTTAGTAATCCTAATACTTCATCACATAGATATGTGATTTCATTTAAGTATTTAATTAGTTTTTTTGAACTAAATTAGAAACAAAACCATACATTCAACCAAAGAGATTGAAGACAAATAAAAGATCCTTGATCATTTTATTCATAATTTATACAAAAAAATACTTGGGAGAGAAAATATTCCAAAATTTTCAATTCTCATTCATATTCCATTGTTGCTATAAAGTTATTATGTCTATTAAAAGCTAAAATCTATACCTAAGACTTAGAACTATTCTATTTCTTTGTGCTTGAATTTATAAAATTTCTCTTACACGAGCTCAAATTATTAACCATGAAAAGACTTGTGTAATTGGCCTTGAATTCCCATATGTAGAAACATGGTAGCAACAAGTTTCAGGCCAAATTACAATTTCAGTCACATTTTACATTTTACATTCATTTGCATTTTAATTTCAAAATTTCCCAAGCGGTTATATTTTCACCTTTTGATGAGAGGAAAAACATATAAGACAAAAACCATTTTACATTCAATGAAGAAGATTTAATTGCCTTCCAAAAGGAATCTTTCATCATTGTAGCAACATAAAAACCTCTCCTCCACATCAGCATCTAAGACAAAAAATTCCAAACTAGGAATCTATTCCTACAATGGTTCATCATCTTCAGAATCAAAGTATCGATGTCACCTTCATGATTTTGTTGAAACTATTGAATTTGAATCAATATCATCAAAGTCTTCTTGGCCTCCAAATTCAAGAAGATACTAGGAATATTCTAGATCAATTTCTACCTCATCTTCCATGGCAACATTAGGTTCCCCCATGTAAGAATCATAAGCCTTGTGGTCCTTATCCTTCTTGTTCTTCTTAGACGAACTAGCTATAGCATTGTTATCATCCCTTTTGTGCCTAGCCAACACATTTTCCTTATAACCACCTTCAGAAATACCCTTGGCTCCACCCTCAATGGAAAAAAATCTCTTCTCTGCCCTTGGCTTCATAGATTTATTAGGTACATTTAGCTTAAGTTTAGGTGTGGATGTAACATCCTAGGTTTTAGCCCTCTTGACCCTATTGTGTTTGGGTTTCCTCTCTGGTTGTGGGGATAACATTCTAGGTTCACTCATTTTCTCAGTATAACATACCTAGGGTTTACGAATTTTCACTTATAAAAGTGTCTTACTAGTTTATGCTCCTAGAGACAAACTTGTAGAAAAAAAACCTTCCCAAACTATGTACAATTCTTACCATCCCAAGGGAATTTGAAAATAACCAAACCCTTACAAACCCCTAAGCACCCAAAACTTACAAAACTTTCAAAAATTCCTCATACTAGCTAATTTATGCACAATTGACATAGAAAAGTGTCGACATCTTCTTACCTAGGAAAATGTGTCTTCAATACCTCTCCAACTATTCTTTGATCTCTTCACACCTTCTTCTATGGATCTAGATCAATTTATTAGCTCTTGATGATTGTAAATGTGAAATAAAATGGTTTTCAACCTTCTTTATGTAGAATGACTAGAGCGTGTCCACCATTAATGTTCGAAAGAAAGCTCATGTCAGCAAACTGACAACCAACCACACAAGACTGAAACTTGACCATTGATCATGCAGAGAAATGAATCGATAAATGATCTAGATTGAGTCTATGATGTTTGAAAAATATGACTCTAAAAAACCATTTTATTTTACCCAATCAGAATAAATCACGTGGAACCACCATCTTTTAAGCATTGAATAAAATCCTACGTGTCAACCTCCCTAATTACCCATTGCCCTCTACTCGCTTGCAACTTTCAATAAAAGGGAGGTGGGGAAGTGCTGAGATTGAATCTCAAGCCTTCAACATGTGCATGAATGACCACAAAACCACCTACATGTCCTCATATTGCTCAGGCGCAACCAATGGCCAAGATTATAAGATCTTGCTTACATCTAAGATAGGTACAAAAGAATCCCACTAGTAACCCAAGATTTAATATCTTCAACCCATGAATGAAATATTTCATTAATTTTTCCCTTCCTCTAATGTTTCATCTTCCACTTAGATGACTCCACGTGGAACTCTCTCACTTCCCCACTGAGAGATGAGAGGTAGAGGTGGGTCCCCCATGGGATGGTGGAGAATGGTCTAGATTGACCCACATCATCCATCCTCAATCGTCGATGTCAACTGGAATGGCATTCATTTCCTTCAAAGCCTGATGGGTCCCACTGACAAAGTGATAGGTGTCCTCATCCCACTAGCCTTTGATATTATTTTTAATGCATATTCAAAACATGCAGGGATGCGGAGAACAGTCCAAAAGTATCCACATTACTCAATCCCCATCATTGATTCACTTAGACTACCACTTGATAACTTTTCAAAGAGGTTGGGCCCGTGATGCAATGACAGGGATGAAAAACAACTCACTTTCACCATACAAAGGGATTCCAACCAACTTTTCTCTCACAAACTCAATTCTAGGCTTGTTTTGAACTTTCCACTTAAACGCTTATCTAATTATACAAGAATATGCCAAAGATAATTCTTTTTATGAATTAAATATTATTTAATTCATCATTCAAATTTTGGGGATTAAATTAAATAAATATTTATTTATTTATTTAACTGGAGAAAAGGTTAAAGAATAATTAAATAATTTAAAATGATTATTTAATTATAGTTGAAAAATGTGGATAGAGAGTAAATTAAATAATAATTTATTTAATTTTAGAAAGGGGATAAACTTACTTAGCGAAGTAATTAAATAAAAAATATTTATTTAATTAATCAAGAAGAGATAAAGGTAAAAATGAATTAATTAAATAATTAAAGCTATTTAATTAATAGAGGACAAGTGACTTTTAGAAAATAATAAAATAATTAACATTATTTAATTATGTCAATGAAGATATTAATAATGAAGAAAATTAGAGTCACATGCCTAGACCAATTTTCAGTGTCTACATTTTTCCCCTCTTTGACATAATGTCATTTAGGTGTTTGTGTTGAAGAATAATAAGAAAATAAAAAATATCATGCCCCAGTCATGCCCCGTGAGCAGGGTAACAAAGATGCCCCCTTTGAAAATGACAAATTTTTGAAAAATTCAAAAAAAATTGGAAATTGTCCCAGATTAGATAATTTGATAACTAGAAGCTCGATGGTGGTGAAATAAATCAGTTTCAGCAAAGTTTGGTAGGTGAAATAGTTGTCTGAAGTTGGTAAATAGTGCGCCTAGTACACAAGGTGTGAGAAAAACCCTCCAAAAACCCTAGGTATAAATAGCAATTGGATGGAAATTGAATTCATTTGCACCCTTCAAGTTTAGAAAACCTTGATTTTGCTTTGGAGCATTCAACCAAGATGTCACCCATTCCATACACAGAGCACCGAGAATATCAAGTTAGGACCTTCAGATGACCATCTGACACGGGACCCCAGGTATGTATCCCAAAACCGCCTTTTGAATTTTCATTTTGCACACATTTTTAGGCATTTAAAATTTATTTTTCAAATGCGTCACTTCATGTGTGATGCAAATGCATTCATATGCGACACATTTGCTTGTGATACGACACATTTGTATAAACATGTCTAGGCTTGTTTGGCATTAAGTTTAAATCAACACATTTGTAAATTTTTGCATCGCACTTGAATTCATGAGTGGCATTTGTTTAGTACAATGTCGCAAGTATATTTATGCACCGCATTTGATTTTTCATAACACATATACATGTTTTCTCACTGTTTGTTTGTGCACCACATTTGTATAATGTGACACATATGCATGACTGGTCACGTTTGCTTTCTCGTTTGACACATTTGCATTATTGTAACACATCTAAATGGTTGAATGATGCATTTGAATTTCTGTGACGCATTTTCCATGTTAAATGACACGTGCAATTTTGCAACACATTTGATAATAAAACGATGCATTTTCCTATCAAATTTTTAGAAACTTGTGGTGTAAAATTTTTTCTTTATATTTCTGACACAAGGTATTTGTTTGCATTTGCAAGTTACTTTGGATCTTATTTACACCCGAGAGTCAAGGTCGTTGACATATGAATTGTGGGACTAGTTGCGCAGTGGAGAGAGACAAATGATATGGCATCTTAGATTGCATCATGTGACCTTTATGCCCACTATTCGAAAACTCTAACATTATGAGATTAGATGGCATGTATTGGTAGAGAGATATGAGTGTATTGATTGTATGTTGTGCACATTGATTGATGGGATTGTTCTACTAGACTGTAGAGGGCATGGGTTTCTTGTGGGCTGGGGTGAGATTAAGCAATACAATGCAATAAACTCAAATCTAAACCTATGCTAACAACAAAGAACAATGGATTAATATAAAAGCATAAATAACATAACAATCTCACTAAATATCTATGTATTTCTATGCATAACCTCAATTATCCCCCATTTTGTCATTGTATGTTAATTTCCCTCAGATTTCTCTTAAGTGTGCAAGTATAGCCTCATGATAATGTTATTAGAAAAACATCAAAGATTCCCAAGTAAGTTGTTTCCAAAAGTCATAAGATTTCAGGAGGAGTAATAATGATGAAGGTCAATCCAATTTATAGAAAATTGATTTTTGAATAGCAGGCCCATATTGAAAGATAGACGATGATTAAGATTGAAATATTTGACATGCATTCGAATTAGTGTTAGTAATAATGCGAGTGATAAAGCATAAAAGGTGGGGATTAAGATTAAATAATAATTTAATCTTTAGTTGAGACTGTTTGAAACTCAGAAGAATAATGATTGCATGTAAAGGATGAAGATTAGCATAGAGGAAATGGTCTGTTCGAATGCACAAATGAATTAATTAAATAAATAAAGTTATTTTATTAGTAAAAGTTTGCACGTAGAAGAATAAAACTAGATAACTGACTAATTAAACTAGGTGGTTTTTTCATCATAAATAATTAGATATTAAATCAAGAGATAACTGATTGATTTAATTAAATCTCAACTGAAGTGGTAAATGACAACTAAGGATTACCCAATATAAGAATATGCCAAAAAGATAGTTCTTTTTATGAATTAAATATTATTTAACTAACATTTGTACCTCTTGTGGGATTGAATTCAATAAAATGCACATTTTATTTAATTAATCGAGAAAAGGTGTTAAAGAATAATTAAATAATTTTAAATGATTATTTAATTATAGTTGAAAATGTGATAAGAATAAATTAAATAATAACTTATTTAATTTTAGAAAGGGGATAAACCATTTTTAGTAGTGTAATAAAATAAAATAATATTTATTTAATTAATCAAGAAGAGATACAGTAAAAATTAATTAATTAAATAATTAAAGTTATTTAATTAATAGAGGAAAAGTGACTTTAGAAAATAATCAATAATTAACATTATTTTAATTCATGACAATGAAGATATTAATTATGAAGAAAATTAGAGTCAGTCACTGCATCTAGACCAATTTTTAGTGCGTCTATAGGAACATCAAAAAGGAGCAAGAGTTAAAAAGTTAAAACTAGAAACAAAGCCCTGGCCATTTATGAAGTACAAGTTCAAGAGGACCCGAGTACCATCCAAGTTTGGTTTTGAGATCATGAAGATTACCGATACACTTGTGGGCCACATTGACTTGAAGCAATTTTATGATGATACTTTTTCAGAAGATGCTTCCCCAAGGGCCAAGAGGATTGTTGGTTCCAGGTTGGCACATGTGGCTACTTTCCCTATTGTTGTGCAATGTATGAAGTTCATTTTAACTATTGTAAAAACTTACAATCCAACTCAGAGGCATTGTATTGATTCATAAGGAAATGTGATCATTGATTTAACTCTAGGGATGATTAGACTGGTTTTTGATCCTCCTCCTCATGCTAACCCCAATATTATGTATGAAGTTGATGCACTTAAACACTGGGCAACTGATGAAGAAGGAAATAAAAATCTTATTAATAAGAGGTAACTCAAGACAAAGAATAAATCAGTAAAGAAGATGCCACCTAAGCATAAGAGGTTTGATTTCTCTTAGGATATAGGTGATATGATCACATTGTTAGCCAGAGTATTTGGAAAGGAAGATTCTCGTACCTTTGAGAATTGGATGTTCCAGTTTATTCAAGTGATTCTAGATGGACAACAACATTTGGACTGGGGACAAATAATTTTAGACAACATCCATGATCAGATATTGAAAGAAACAAAAACCAAGACATTCTACATGTCTTCATGTGTGATCTATTGTGTTGCAAGAATGGGACAATTTTTGGGGTTAACTGATGTGGGATCAATGGATGATAGTCCAAATCAGAAGAAAGTATGAGAGTACTATGACCAGCTAGAGCTCAAGGCAGCAAAAAGATACTTCAAAAGGGTGAATGATACATTTTATATGTTATCATTAATCGGCTCATGAGAGATGTTGGCTTCGGGTTGTCATGGGAAGCAATGGAATTTATTGAAGAGTGGGGATATTGGTTTATCCAATACCCCAAATCCACCTATTTCATACTATTTGGATATGATAACCACCCTTTCAAATTTCTAAGGTGTTGTGGTGACAGGTGGGTCTTGATGGAGTTCATTCATTAAGTAGCGAAGGTAAATGTTAAGTTTTTTGCACAACATAACGCTAGCGTCCATTCATTCCCAATGAAATTGGGGTTTTATTGTTGTTCCTCTTCCATAGTAGCTAAGATAGCAATAAAGGAGTTTCATTCCATGAATTTCAAGCTTAATACATCTAGGAAGGACTTTGATCCTAAGTGGACGATGAATGGTTTATATGCTTCACAATTTCCCCTCCATCGGCCACTTCTCGAAGACTTTTGGGAAAACCTGTAAGATTAGTTTGAAGTGAGGAGAAGTGGATATGAAAGGTTGGCCATTCCCCAAATGAAGGACTTCAAGGTTAAAGGGGACATACCGGTTGCACGATGATGGGATCACTCTTGATCCCCGCTTATGAAAATGGATAAGGTGGCCACCATGATTTGGAGCCAATCAATGGATGAAGAAAGATGAATCCAATATTCATAAGGTCACAGGTAGTGGTTGATAGAATCCTAAAATGTCTTAGTCTTTGTTTAAAGAAACCAAGGGTTAAGGCTTCGATGAAGAAGGATTCTAGCAATGAACCCACTTCATCCACTAAAACAAGGTAGTATAAGACATTAAAGAAAACTATTACAACCATAGAAGAACCTACCCCGATAGAAGAAGAAATTTTGATGAAGTAGGTTACTAAAGCTTTGGAAAAAGCTAAGGTTACTTATCAAGCTATTGCTGTAGGGTCATTTTAGGTCTTGGTGCTACACCTATAACTACAATGTACCCTAGAGAATAAATTATTGAAGAAGGTCCTTCTACTGCGCCTTTGCAAACCAACGATACCCCTCCTACTGCACCATTAACTATAGAAACAATAGTTGTTGAAGAAGAGAGGCCTTCTGTGATTGATGTGACACATTCACCTCTGCCCTTAGACTTTAATTGAAATTTTCTCTAGGAAGAAAAATAAAAGTGGGAAGAATATCTTGAGAGAGAAGAAGCTAGAGAAGAGGAGACTGGGTTTCAGGAAGGAATCCTTTGGGATGAGGTTGCAATAAATGATGTTTTGACTGAGGAAGAAAAAAAGGAAATATTGGAAGCTTCTAAAAAGAAAGCTTCTGAAGAGTTAGCTGGTGAAGAAGAGGGTCATGCATGAGAGTTGGAACAACAAGAGAAATTTGAGCAAGGTAAGGAAGCAAAAGAGGAACTCTGTGAAATGGAGTTAGAACAATAGATATTAAGAGATGAAGAGGAGGCTTCACCAATTGATAGTTTAATTTCTTTACACGAGATGAAAGATCAGTGGAATAATAAATTAGTGGAGATGATTAAAAAAGGAGATGATGATGAATGGATTCTTCTAGATAAGCTTATGGACATCAGATTTTACGTACAAGACGTTGCCTGGAATGTTGCCCAATTGTAGGATATGTATACAACCACCACCAAACAGTATGAAAGAGCAATGTTCAGAGTGGAATGGGTAGATGTGCTGGAAGAGAAAACTATACAACAATTTTTTTAATAATATGGATGATTATTTCAAATATAAGGCATCCAAAGCAGCTAAAAGTAGCTAAGTGGCAAGGGAATATTTCATTTTTTTAAAAGGGGATGAAGTTAGAAATTTCAACCAGCTCTACTCACCCTATGGATGACAACATTTTTAGATTAGTTTTTGAACAAGTGGACAAATCTAGATCAATTTTGGTAGACCAAGGATTGGGCATCATGATCAGAAGTGTACAAGGCAGTGACTCCTAGTAAAATTTTTACTAGATTGACATATGGTGTACTTCCCAACTTCAGGAATTTCAGCAAAGAGAGGACTCAGACCTAACTAGAAGTGCCCTTATGATTGTGGATCTGTGCCCCAAATTCGTGGATCTTGATTTTTGATAGGAGAAATTGATGTTAATTCTTTCTATAAGTTATATTTTTCTGCTCATTGTAAAGGTTGGTTGATTGAATTTAGATTGGTTGGCTAAAAACTAGATATGGTTTATTTTTACAGCTTTATGCAAGACAATTGGACAATTTTTACAACTTTTAATGCAAGTAGTTTACTTTCAGAAGTTTTTTAGTTTAACATTACTACTAATAGACAATGGTTTTCCGTATTCTAGTGGATTTTGTTGTGCATAAATGTTTCTTAATTGATGAAAATCAATAGAAGATTCTAAATTTAAAACCATCTATTGTGTTATCTGTAAATGATGTTTCTTGCTATTTATGGATCTGTTAATCTTGGTGATGAGCTTGTGATGTTTTATGTTTGAAAATTGATTCTAAAAAATGATGATTAATGGTTACATGTTTTAAATCTGCACTGTGAATGGATGCGATCGTATGAATTGTTTCATGAATTATGTCATGTTGCAGTTTTTAGTTAATTGGAAAAGTGCTCATTACAGGAATTACATGTCTAAACTAAAAGGAATTTGTGTTCACATTTTGTTGTTCTAAATCTCTTATTAATCTTTTTTTCTATTTATTTGAAACCCCCCATGTTAAATTACTTTGTACTACCTAGTTTGTACCCGTTTACAAGAAAAGGACCCTTGAACATTATAGTTTCATGGACCACTAAATGATGACAACATAGTTGAGAACCAACTATAGAGACCTTAGAAGATAGGTGGGTTTAGATCATTTGTATTTTTCAAGAGAAATAGAGTAGAAATATTTTGTTTAATGTTGTTGTGCAACTTTTCACCATCAATAGAACTAGCACTAGAAGGAGGGCCTAGAGGAACAAATTGGAGCAAAATGGGTTGTTTTCACCAGATAGGTTTGAAAGAGTTATAAGGTCTACTATGAATCCATAACCATTATTTTAACTCTGATCTTCTACTAGACCTAGAACCCATAGGACCCTAATCCTACCATCATTATCATCACCACCTACCCCACCAGGATTTTCGTTAATACCATAGCTGGCACAGCCCAACCCATTGCTACCAATGGCCTTCTTTGTAAGCAATCCCTCACCACTAGGAACCATTCTTGTTGGCATACATGATATGCCTAAGAATCTAGAGAATTTTTATCCTAGGTATGCCCATGGAGAGTCACAAAGTGTTGAAGAGTGCCGCATTCAGGCATTCAAAGATGCTTGCACTCGGGCTTAAATAACACACCATGATGTTGCATGTAGATTATTTCCGTATTCATTGGGAGATATGGCCTACAATCAATACCTTAACTTGCTTACTAGATCCATCCTTAGTTGGAAAATTTTAGAGGATGCCTTCATTAACCAATTCTAGGTCTACGTAGACCCAACCATCTTATATCACCAATTTACCTTGATTAGGAAGGAATCACATGAACCATTACCCCTTATTCAACACATGGTTCTAGAGGATGTACAAACGATTATAAGAACCCTACCTAGTGGCTGAGAATATCACCATTTAGGCATAGATAAAGGCCATAGATCCATTGATTGGTCTATTTCTTCAAAGAACCTATCTTGCAACAAATATTTATTCATTGTCCAAATTGTGGACAATGATTTTGGTTACATAAGGGTTCCTCTAACTCTTCTAATTTTTTCACTTGAAAGGAGAGGACATGGGGCCAAAATGCTAATGTCTACACTCAAGATTAATGGAAAAGGGATGAAATATGTCTAAATGCAGTGATCTAAATGCAATAAAATAATGAAAGCTATTGATTATTAATGCAAACTATTGAAATGCAAGTTGTTTGAAAACACATTGTGATATGCAAACATATACTAAATGACCTAGAAGTGAAAACAAAACTAAATAGAAGACTGTGAAACAAAAGGTGTGCACCTAGAAGTGTGTTGTATACTTGAATAAACTCTGAAACTCTGGAAATACTAATTTTTAAGCTTGGCAGGACTGTTAGAGCTTCTAAAATCCTAATGGATTTTTCCTCTCCATGAGTCTGGTTAGCCTCTTTGATAAAACCTTATCCTAATAGGTTAGTAGGGTTTTATTCATGTAAAACTAAAAAAAAAAAATTTTTAGGTTGACCTGCTTGGTTGGTCATCGACCCCTTAAGTCATCTATCAAGCCATCCAACATGTCTGTTTACCGACCCTTATTGGCCTGAAGAACCAGTCACCATTTTCCCCACACTTCAAGTATTTTCCTAGGGTTGGGTTTTAAATTTAACCTAGTGAATTAAGCATTAATCCATTAACCCTAGTGGTCACATCATCATTAGCTTGCCCATTTAATGCTAACATTATGAAATGTGCAGATTTCAAGATTCAAAGATCAGGAAAATATCTCAACCGTACCCCTCAAGCCCATGGGAGTTAAGTGACAACAAGTTAAATGTAGTGAGTTCGGAAAGAAGCTGACATGTATTGAGTGAAAAGTGAGGGACCCATTCCCCACGATTGTTCCCATGGCCCAACATGTTCAATGAGCAACTAAGATCAATTGGGCAAAATGATCTTCACCGTTCCCCACTGAATCATTGAATGGAAGTGAACGATGGTTAAAACCAATGAGATCAATGAGATATTGACACATGTTCCCACTTGATCTATTCATGGAGCCCCACACAGTGACGGTGTCATCTAACATGGATGAGAATGATTGGTTGAGAACACTTCAACGAAGCACCGTTGGAAATCAAAGGCGTTCAAACAAAGGCTGGTTATCTAATCATCCATCAAGGAAAAATATTGACAGATAGCATTCAAAGTTGGAAATATAGCATGTGACAACTGTCTCTACTTTGTGCAACCATCCCGCATTAATGGCTAACATCTTGCTGAGCGATTGAGTTAATCTCAATTCATGTGGTGATGCTAATGCTATTAATCATGAAGGATAGTCTACGAACTCCATGCAACTAGGAATTAAATGGTGCCAGTACATCTTCCAACAACCTACCAGGGTTACACATGTGCAATAAACATTAGGTGTGGATGCCATTGCTTCACTCAATAAATACAACATAGGTAGTTGCTATTTGTGTCATTATCACTTAGCAGTTAGGCATTTTCTAGTGTGAGTAGTTATCAAAAGAGAAGATAAGAAAACTAATAAGGAAATTTGTTCACCTGGGTTCCCTGAGGTCTGGTTCTAATGCACAAGAAGTTGCTCCCACCATGAAGGAAGGTACTTCTTCTGAAAATCCTAGACTAGCACCTAGTAGATGCAGTCAAAGACTGCAATTTTAGGGTTATGCTATAGAAGGAATGAATGATAGAGGAAAAGTTCCAATGTGGTCTCTTATTGGATCAAAACAAAAAGTAAGGTATGGGTGTGGCACCTATGGATGCCAACATTCTCCCATCAACCTTACGAGCAGCTCCTCTGATAGTGGCACAGAGACCGACTCTACTTACGGTCGGTATTTGGCTCTATTGAATGATGGTTTGCCCTCTAATGAGGAGGTCATCTCTCTTATGGCACTGGTGGTTAAGACCCCTAGTGGGTGAACTGGAACCATGATGAATGAAGAAAGAAAAGAGAAGGAAGCTAAGGTGTCCTCCCTTCCTTTGGAAATGAAAAGAAGTGGTCATGTGTATCATGGGCATGGAACTGGTGATGGTGGGGTGACAAGTAATTGAGTATTTTTTGTGTGTGGGATTTTAATTTTTTGTGTTCATGAAGTTGGCTGTGGTGGTTTTGTCCTCTTGTATATATGGAATTTTGGTTACTTGGTTCATGGTGGAGTGGATGGTGACAAGTAGATTTTTGGCAGCAATTTGCATTTCTCTTCTCGGCTGGCAGTTATATTTTGGTTTTCCCCAGTTGCACCTTTTTCTAAAGATTCAACATGTGGGGTTTTAGAATGCAAAGAAAATGTAGTTGAAATTTTGATCAAATAAATTTTTTTTATTGAAACTACATCTGAGCCCAAAGCTTTTCACTTCCCTTATGTTATAAAAGGGAAACCAAGGCTCATTTTGGGAAAAGGGGGATAAAAAAATAGACTCTGGCTAGGTTTTTGGTTGAACATATACAGGTAGATAGGAATAGAATAGTTGGTCATCTTTGAGCTTTATGAATGAACTTATGCAATTACCTTAAATTGTTTCTTAGACATGATTCAAGTACAAGTAAATATATATAATTTTGATTATATTTCTCTCCTTCTACAAGTCTGGGTGAATTTTGAATGAAATATTAATGGTATTTCGATTATACTTTGAATATTTGTTTGAATGCATGTCTTTTTTTTTTGTTTTGATTCAAGTAATCAATTAAATACTTGGATGGGGTGATGAATTTATGTTCATTTTCAAAGGATTTCATAAGTAGTGATGTATCAGATAATTTGAGCTCCATGATGCAAAGTATTGTGTGAGTAGTCTATTCCATTTAGTTATTAGGTCATCTCTGTTTTATTGATTCTTACATATGTGACTCATTTTTTCCCAATAAATATGATACTATTATGCTCCTTAATGATTTACCTAAGGGGTTAATTAATCATTCAATGACCAACCTACAACTAGCATTTAATTTCATTTAAAATTCATTGATTCAAATGTTCATGTATGTCAATTCCCATTAATGATGTACTTGTTTTGATGAATGGGTAGCAGATTACTTAGAAACAAGCCAATTTCTCAATAATTGTTGCATAATGATCCTTCATTCAAATGTGATATGTGTATTTATGTGCTCAACATATCTAAATCTTAAATGAACACACTAGGAATACCCTCCTTGGTCCCACAAAGCCTAAAGTGCAGAAGATCTCAACCTTTGACTAGATCTTGTTAGTTGGCCATTCATTTCAAGAGTCTTGATTATAGGAAATGGCTATTCATTAGAGATGTCTTAGGTACAATGGAAAACACCAATAGAATGGAGACTCTGCTGGGGACTTCTTATTCTCCAAAAGGAACATATACAAAATGTAGATTCAAATTGTGATTTAATCTAGATGCTCTAAAATTCTTGAACCTGGCCTACAATCTATGCACAAAAGGCATTGAAGGATCTGAACGTGACTCTGTTGTGGAAGATAGCCTACAACCTATTTAATTTTTCAAAAGAAGCTTCATCTTATTTGAAGCTTTGTTCTATGAAGGGAGGTGGTGACTCTGCCTCAAAGAACATGTTCAATCATACATCAAGTTTTCAAATCTTTGTCCTTAATGCTAAGAAACATTTCATAGTTGCTAGAATATAGGTACTATTGTAAAAATTGAAAGAATTTTGAGAATTTTACAAATAATATCATCATAAATTTCCAATGCTTGACATGAAAATGATTCCCTAATAGGTTATTTAGCACTAGATCAGAGAATATTCAAGATTTTTAGCATGCTGCATACGTAAATTGAAATTTATATAGTAAAGTGCAAGAAGCATGTCATATTGTAGATATTAGGTAGCCTTTGTATGGAATACTTGTGCTAAGATCTTGGGATTTTATTTGCAAAAGGAAATAGAGTTGTGTTGTATAAATTTCATAAATATTTTAGAATTCCTTTTAAGATTTAGGGGTGAGTTGTCAATTTGTGCCATCTAGTGCAAACATGGATAGAAATACACAAGTCAAATAGCCTTGGCCCCATCAGTATGGCTTCTATATTGATAGGTACAGAGCTATCAAATTTGACAATATTTGTGGCTATTTGAATGTTATGCCACCCAAGATCAGGGATAAGATACCAAAGTTTAGTGGTGAAAAATATGAATCAATAAATGAACATCTGCAAGAATTTGTAGATGTAATGGGTGATTATGAGGTTGACTTTGTAGATGTGGTGATGAACTTTTTTTTCAATCATTAAAAGGAGATGCAAGAGATTGGTTCTCTTTTCTACCTACCACCTCAATACACTGTTGGAATGAAATCAAGGATGCTTTCCTTGAGAAATTTGGTAATAGGATCAATTCAGGTGTGGTAAGAAAAAACTTTATGCAAGTCCATATAAGTAAAGATGAATTGGTCCCTTCATTCAATCTTTGATTTGCAAAGGAAATAAATGATATCCCTGAATACATAACACCAAATGATGTAGAGTTTTTGGTTATATACTTAGGAGCATTTTGACAAAAATATGAGTTTCTTGTTGAGAGACAAAGAGCCAGTTACATTACAGTAAGCTTACCAGGAAGCTGTAAATATTGAAAATAATCTGAAATACTCAATTATGAAGAGATTTGTAGTGACCAATCCTGCTAGTTCTAGTAATGTCTAGACAATCCAGCTGGGTCAATTAGAAAGAAAAAATGTTCATCAAGATGAGGATCTTTTAGATATTGTTCTTACATCAAGCAATGCAGAGTAAGCATCAACCTGTAACTAGCCATGCAGGGGAGGGATGAACTTGATGCTATCTATTGGAAAGTTATATGAAATAAAGAGGCATATAAATGAGTTAGCATATGACTTGTTTTCAAGGTTCTTGGATACTTTAATGGAAATTCCCATAGGGTTTAGACCAGGTGAACAAATGTGTATTAATCTATTTTGTGAAGCCTACACATCAGGATCAAGCTAGTGGCCTGAAGATATGAAGCCTCAAAGCATTTACCAAGTGATGGATTGGATAAGTATATTTGAATAGGTCAAGCATGGGTGTGTGTATCCCATTACCTCCCACAATATGGATAGTGGTTGTCACAATGAGGATAGATAAAGATTAACACTGCCAAATCCATAGGGAGCATTGGTATCAGGTCGATTAGCTATTGAGTGTTGTTATTTCACAGTCTCAAGATAGATGCACCTGGAAATGATGAGGATGAAGAAACAAAATGTGAATTCAAGGAGGTCATCTATCATTACTCCCCTCTAGATGTCTTAAGCCACGAGTCTACAAAGGAGATGCATGAAACTGCACAAATGCATTTTTCTAGAATTAATCATGTGTCACTAGATAGTGGGGATACTTTTGATGTTTATGAAAAGGCTCAAGCAAGGAGTCAAAGAGGTGAAGTTGAGTTGGCACAATCTTTGGTTGAATATGATTCCTCTTATGAGTTAGAGATTGAATTCATAACTTCTAGTAGCGGGTATATCAATAGCCTTGAAGGGATTTTTTTTTAGGAAGTGAACAATTCTCTTCATGTGAAGAATTTTTGGAGAATGGATCAATTGTTATGAGCATAAGTGATGAAGAAGTTGGTGAATCCACTTCTATTTGTTCCTCATGTGACTATATTGATTTTGAATGCTTCGAAGGCTAAGGTCAAGGAATTTTCCATAATTTAGATGATGAGATACATCTAATTATGTTCAAGATATTACAAAACTCTTTATTTGATGAGCCTACACCTGATACTGAGGATACAAGGGAGGATGTTTATTGGTGTAGGAATAATCCTCTATTTGAAGACAACCCTAATGAGTGTTTATCGAATATTACTAGCACATATATTGTAGAGGATATATGTAGATACCAAGGTGATAATGCATTTGAAAATGTTGGCCTTGATTTCATAATTTTTCAATTGAAAGAAAAATCTAGTGGCACCGATATGGTGAGGATTGCCTGTCAGTAGAAGGTTGAGTTGTTGCCAGCCTATGATCTACAGTGCAATAAGGGGCAGAATAAGAAGGACCATTTCTCTTTGGTGATCAAAGGACTAATCGGTGAGTGCATCTAATGTGGGTATGTCTTGAGGATCATGATGGGCCAAAAAGGTAAAGCGATATGATGGGTATGTGTAGGGTATGTAGGTATGAGTTTTACCCAAAATTGATGAAACCAAAAGAAGGGTTTTTAAAAGGAGATTCTGATTTCCACCAATATAAATTATGCTTTAATTTGAATTTAATATATATAATTATTGTTCATTTTTCTATTTGAATTACAACTAAAGTCCTAATTCATAAGAGTGAGTTGAAAAACATCTATAGCTTTCAAATGGTATCACGTTTTTGAATCCAAAAATATTAATGCATTCTATGTTTCACATACTATAGGATTAAAAAAATAAAAAATAAATTTCATGAATTTTTGACTAAGTTAAGGTGGTCGGACATACGAGTTTTCATATTTTTTAAAAATTTGTAATAAAAAACTCATAATTAATTATTTACTTAGAAAAAAATTGCAAAAAATATGCATCACATCGGGGAATGAGTCCTATACTTATATCTAAAATATTATAAAAAATAATACCATTTTATTGTGGTTAGAATTGAAGAGATTGAGACAGGATGCTTCACTTCTTAGTTTTTTCCACTGAAAATTTAAATTACTACTACATTGAAATTTCAAATTTTCCTCAAATGGAATTAAAAAAAACCTAGTGGTTTAGAAACTAAAATTCATTTTCTACAGTTCTAGTCTTACATATTTTTGGAAATAATAAGGATAGCATTCAAATTTTTTCACGTCAAGTTTCCTATCTAATTCTTAAATTTTTTTTCACCAATTAAAAGGGCCTATTTTTTCCTTGATGATCCTGCACATACCCTATGTTTGTTGACATCATGTCATGTTGAAGAAAAGCATCATAGTGATTTGGCACATATATTTGCTCTGTATGATGAGTAGTATGAAAATGTAGACAACCAGGGGGATTTTGCTAGTCAGTATGAGGCTGTAGTTTAGTTTTTTGCAGATGCCCCTTATCTTCTAGATATGATTGTGTATTTCCTTTCACCCACCAAAAATAGTTATGATGAGAGGTACATAAAGGGGATGTGTGGTTGTTTTTTCCCTTTTCCTGATCTTATGAAAGAATTCCCAGATGTAAGCCATAGTGCTTATGATTTTTTCAAATTTGATGAATAGTTTGGGTGTGATACCACATCTCATCATGATAAAAATTATGAGAGTTTTGTATTTTCAATACAATTTGATGAACCCATGATGAGAACGGGTGACTTTAGCAATGTTATCTCAGGTGTTATGGGTAATACTGATTGCAATAAGGTCAGACACCTAGAATTTCACAACATTCATGAGAATCCACTACTGGTGAAATAGGCTAAGGTGTTTGAAAGAGGTAAGAACCAACCCTAAGTTTTGGGGGGCCATAGGCCTCCAATTTGAGGATCGAAGCCAATGGTTCATATGAGGCTTTTTGAAATGAATTGCATTGTATGGTTCTATAAATTGTGTACATAGAGTTTGGTGTGTTTGATTTATGTTGTGTCTACTTTTCTTGTCTAGGTAAGCCCCTCATTTGGAATTTTTTCTTTGTCTGCTTCAGCTAGAGATTATGTTCTTGCTATACCCAACGGGGCTATGCATCCCCGAGCATGAGCCATTGTTAGAGATTCAAAAATCCTAATGGATTTTTCCTCTCCATGAATCTGGTTAGCCTCTTTGATAAACCCTTGTCCTCATAGGTTAGTAGGGTTTTATTCATGAAGGACATAAAATGTTTTAATTTTAGGTTGACCTGATCAGTCGGTCATCTACCCCTTAAGTCATTTCT
>VDFB02312783.1:0-49636 GCA_007258455.2 Sequoia sempervirens
GAAGGTTGTTATGGGGATTGTTTTCAGCTAGTCCAAATTAAAAAAATAGAAGAAGAAGAAAGACAAAGACAAAGACACTAAGGGAGCGATTGATTAAAATAAGGTGATACAAAATTAGGAGAAATATTTTTTTGGAGGAGTCTCTTTAATCCTTGCTTGAAAATTAAAACCTTATATACTAATGTTGTTTTTGGTTCTCTAGTACTATATGCTATTAGATTAGCTATTTTTGTTTTGTTGGTGTTGTTTTTTTGATGGGCCTACCTGCCCACTTTTTGTCTTTTTGGTTATGTTTTAAGATTTTTATGTTATGAAGTTATGGGATCAAGGCCTTTTCCTTGTATATTTAATAAAAAACATTGTAATTTTACATTTCTCTCTTTTTAGTCCAAAGGAAGTGCTAATTCATATGCATTATTATTCTTATTAATCTACTATATTTGCTTTAACTTGCAAGAAATATATTTCTTTAAATATTAATATCATATTTTATAGAGCTCCATTTCCACATATGAAAACTCAAATGCTTCTTCACCATTGTGTTGTTCTCCTCACACTCCATATCCAACCATCTTTTGGTTTTCATTTTGTATAGATACACACAATAATTAAAGCCTTATTAGAACTTGATTATTGTAATTTCACATTCCACACATAATAATAATATATTTGACACACCATAACCATGTTTGGCGTTGCTCTTTTCTCACATTGGAATAGTAACAAATTATAGACTAGATTTTGTTATTATTCACAACACAAACTAGATGTACTTAGGCTAATTACACATATGCAAGTGCACATACACATATATACCTCACTCTTATGCCTAGACACACATAGGCTAAACACACCCACACAATCAATAATTCCATATCATTTGATTGCTTGTGGAGGTTGAAAGACCAAAATAGAGGCTTGAACACCTTGGTAGGCTCCTATGTAGTCACCCCTTTCCTCTCATCCTAGAGATAGTTTTCACGATGATGAATCTCCACTTTGGGTTTGATGGATTTACACTTTAATTTTGACATTCCTAACTCTCCTTCATGCTTTCAATTATTTCTTTTTTATTATAATATTCTAAATAATTTGATACACTCACTTCATCACTGTATCTCTATTTTAAAAGGTATAGTAGATGGGTTAGTGCTTGAGAATACCTTACTATTCTTATTTCCACATCCACTTTAGATACTATATTTCTTTATACATTTTATTAAAATGATTCATTTTTATTGATTTTTTGTCAAAAGAATCTTGTATAATCAAAATCAATTGATTAATATTTTTTCCTCTTTACAAAGATCAATTTAATAGCACTAATTACATTATCTTGTAAGTTTCTATTATATTTCTTACAACCTCATTCCTAGATTCATTAATGTAATATAAATTTAAAGAAGGCATAAAAATTTATAATACATTTTGGTAAACTTGACATTCTGGTATTTTTACCCATTCTTGTTGTGCATTTTACTATTATTTTTAAGTTGATAGGCTTATTGTGGGAACACTTTGGCCGCGAATTTCATCATCCTTCCCGGTTTTTAAAACTTTCGACGTGCAGCTCTCGGTCGATCAGAAAAAAGGTGGTGAGTTTAAATGAAATAAATGAAAAAATAAATGCATTTGGCACGTCGATAGAGAAGGCCAACAAAATTGAACAGTGGCTGGCAGGGCTTGGAACTTCAACATTAATTGATGTATGCTTTCCATATAGTGGTGATGGTTTGGCGATGGTTGTAATAACACTTTCCATTTAAAACTTGAGAAACAATTTTCGATAAGGCATTGTTGGGTGTCGTTCTCTGGGTTTACTTGCTATGAGATCTCTGAGCAACGACTAGAGTTCTGTGGAGGACTTTCATGGTGAAAACTTGCATATTTCAAATCCCTCAAATGAAACTCAAGGATTCTCTGTGTTTTTCCTATAACACTTCTGGAAAATACGGGTTGCTTTGCAAGCCAGGTATATTGATGCAAAAAGGATAACTCTATTTATTTGTATATGCACTTTGTTTTACATTAATTTCTGGTTTCCTATAAGCATTTTGTTTTACGGGTTGTTTTGCACTTTTTTGATTGTTGGGGCATCACCTTGTTTAAGAAAAAGTCGAGGGTTTTGAGAAAACTAGAAGGAAGCTGAAAGAAAGCAAGTGGGAAGAAATGCATTTGGAAAACCCCTTTAAAGCAAGCGGGGAGAGGTACATTTGGAAAAAACCATTTGTAGAGGATTTCAAAAATAGTAAGTCCACCTACTATGTGTTTTGTAGTTTTTTTCGTCTCTAATAGTTTTCTTTGCTTTTTGCAGTCGTTCGAGAAAGAAGGAAGGTGAAAGAAAGCAAGCAGGAAGAGGTGCATTTGGAAAACCCCTTTAAAGCAAGCAGGAATAAGTACATTTGGAAAAAACCTTTTGTAGAGGATTTCAAAAATAGTAAGTCCAACTACTATTAGCACTGTGATCTGCGATTCTTCTATTTTGTGGTTTTTTTTGTCTCTAATAGTTTTCTTTGCTTTTTGCAGTGGTTCAAGAAAGAAGGAAGCTAAAAGAAAGCAAGATGAAAGAGGTGCATTTGGAAAACCCCTTTGAAGCAAGCAGGAAGAGGTACATTTGGAAAAAACCCTTTGTAGAGGATTTCAAAACAGTTTATGTTATTTTCCATACGACATTGTTGATTGTTCTTCTGTAGCTTTACCAATATTTTTTCATTTATGGTTTTCATGTAGCAACAATGGTGATTATTTTAGGGAATAATTATTGTGTCAGTGTTACAAATAAAACACTTTATTATGCCAACATTTTCACATAACCATCATAATACTCGTGTAACACTTTATAATGTGTGTCGATCACGTCTTAATCAAACACTTACACCTTTGTCGGTCTCCATGATTTTTACCTTATTATTTATAATGCTCAAAAGTCTATGCACTTTGACTTGTAAGAATAATCATTTAAATGTCCCTTTGAAAATGATAAAATAATCATCAAATGATATACACCATATCTTGTATAATAAGCATCTCCCTTATGTCTATGCAAGGAGATAACAATCATTTATCATTTAACAACAGTTTATGTTGTTTCCAATAAGCCACTGTTGGGAATGGTTGCAAAGGAATTAAATAGTTTATGTTATTTCTAATAAGGCATTGTTGACTGTTGTTGTATAAATCCAACTGCTATCAACACTGTGAGCTGCATTCTTCTGTTTTGTGGTTTTTTTGTCTCTAATAGTTTTCTTTGTTGTTTGTTGTGGTTTGAGAAAGAAGGAAGCTCAACTAATATAAATACCAATCTACATAGGGAGGGAGGAAATGATACTAAAAACCTTGAAATTAAGAAGAAAGGATCCCAAGAGGAAATAACTAAGGAATAATAGAAAATTGAAGAATATGAAAAAACCAATGGGGGTAAGTATACCATGCTCATAAATAACAACTATGGGTCTCCTTGTTCCATATGTCATATAAATAGGATCAAAATGGATCTACTATAGATGGGAATAAAAAAGAAATTCTAGGAACTAAAAATTTCTATGAATAAGATCATTAATCTCAATAAGCAAATGCTTAACTTCACAACAAGTAGCTTTAAAATCCTTTGAAAGGAATAGGAGAAAAAATAAAAAAGGGAAAGATATCAAGGAGGAAAAAGGGGAAGGTTTGACATCTCTTAAATTTGAGCTTCATAGGCTTTTGAAAGAAATAAATTATACTTATGGACTTTTTTCTAGATCCCCCACTCAATAAAGGTTGTGTTTGTTGTTGTTATTCTTGTTTTGAGTTGTTAGAGATTTTGATTTTGTTGTTTTTTTTGTTTTTGTTTTCCTTTGAACTCTCACTATTGTGACTTGTATGGTAGGGGCACATATTTAACCCCTTTTATATTATCAAAAAATTAGTATCCATATCTAAAATTATAATACTTGCAAACCATTTGATCTTAAAGCTTCTCTAAAAAATAGATCGACTATATATATCTCATCATTATTCCTTTTACATAGAATGAAATATGCCATCTTCAAAAATATATCCTTACCATCAATATAAAATTATGTGCCCTATATTATAAACAAACCCAATACCATATCCATACTTATATCCTCTTAAGGTCTCCCATAAATAGCTAATGATTGAGATAACCTAATATTTTTACTCACATTTTTTAACACACTATAACTCTAAATAAATATCCTTATGTACTTGTATATTTGTGGCCAAAATAGTTCTCAATTACCAATGCACTATCTTATCTATCCCAAAATTACCTTAGCACTAAATTACTGCCATAATTTTTGTAAAGTTATATTTATTGTTGGATTCCTTTGCAACTCATTCTATATATATTTATCTTCATGTTTGAAATCACTTGACTATAATTTTCTTGAGCAGATATAATAGTAGCTTTGTAGGGTTGAAATGGAAGAACATCCAACACAGAGGGATAATGCATAACCATGCTATTATTTATTATTTTTTTTATCATATTTACAAAGAGTAAATATGTATACCTTTATTATTCACATTTTTTTACCTTTTTTTAAACAAGAATTCTTTGTAGAACTTTTGTGTTTTGCAGATTTTTTGATCTATAAGAAATGCTCAGAAGTGTATATATATAAACCCTGAATTGCAAGTTGTTGGAGCCATTGCCCCTAATTTTATAGTGATTTACTTCTTTTGGATTTACATAATGGACAGGGACCACTACAATGTACAACAAAGATTTATTATTGTTTTTTAATTTAATATGGAGTTAGAGCTTATATATATATACTACACAATTGAATCTTAGTGACAATATCATAATTTCATACATTATGAAAAATGTCTATTAACTACCATATATATAATTAATTTGAAAATTATCAAACCTTTTCAATTCACTTACCTCTCAAAAATATAAACCATATAAAACCAATATTGTTTCATACATATTTACCCATACATAAACTTGTTAATACATGCAAGTACATATATATACTTGCATGTATTTATAAATATAGCGGCACAGAGAAATAGTTGCATATCTGCATACAAGCACACATACATTAAAAGGTATAAAATGGACATATAGCTATTTCTATGTGATATATATATATATATAGTGGCACAAAGAAATAGATACATATCTGCATACAAGCACACATACATTAAAAGGTATAAAATAGACATATAGCTATTTCTATGTGATATATATATATATACTTGCATGTAGGAACAAGTTTAGATGTAGAGATATATGTATGTTGTGTGCGGCTTACTTGTGGTGGCAATGGTTGCAAGACAATAAAACAATTTATGCTATTTTCCATAAGGCATTGTTGATTGTTTTTTTGTGGCCTCAGAATAAATTATTTCATTTATGGTTTCTATGTAGTGGCAATGGTTGCAAAGCAATCAAATAGTTTACGTTATTCTTGATAAGGCATTGTTGATAGTTTTTATGTGGCTTGCGGAAACAGTTTGTGCTATTTTCCATAAGCCATTGTTGATTGTTGTTCTATGGCTTTAGCAATACTATTTCATTTGTGGTTTCCATGTAGTGGCAATGGTTGCAAAGGAATTAAATAGTTTATGTTATTTCTAATAAGGCATTCTTGATTGTTATTGTGTAACTTTGGTTGCTATCAACACTGTGAGCCGCCCCTGTGACTAGGGTTCCCCTGTTTAGCTTTACTTGTTGTTTTGAGAATTCCTACGACATGTCAATATTATTCCATGTATGGTTTCCCTATAATTCATTTATGTTTTATGTGTGCTGGCGATGGTTGCAAAGCAATGAAATAGTTATAATATGTTATCTTCCATAAGCCATTGTCGAATGTTGTTTTGTAGCTTCAATAATATTACTCCATTTATGATTTTCATGTACTGGCGGTAGTTGCGACCCAAAAAAATAGTTTAATTTGTTTTCAGTGAGGTATAGTTGGTTGTTGTTGTCTAGCTTTAGTTGCTACAGTCTTTCATGTTCTCCCTCTTCCATGTTCTACCTACTTATGGTGAGATTGATGTTTCCTATTACACTTAATATATAGTCTATCATTCTAAGAATTCCTTTTTGAGGCTCAAAAAACAACCCCCATCACTACAAAAAAACCATTCATGGAATAATGTTGTCGTGCCAAACCCTACCAACTAACGTTTAATATCCTAGGCTTTCTTTGTTGTTGTGTCAAATGCTTTAATTTTTTTGGATTTGTCACCTCTTTTTTTTTATCTTGTTACCTTGCCATGTATTGAATAACAACTTTTCTGATTGGGAGCTTCATATGAATGTTGTCTGCATCTAATTTCACATACATACACATCTGCACATAGGGAAAATAAACTGAAAGACAATAAAACAAGGCTTTCTCTCCACCCAACCATATTAACTTTACTAAATGGAAGTTGCATGTTGGATATGAATATTGTGTGTATTTATGAATTTTGTATGCATCTAATTTTACATACATAGATATTTGCACGTAGGGAAAATAAAATAAAAGACAACAAAAGATGCTTTCTATCCATCGAAATCCTCTACAAAGGGTGTTCCAAATGTGCCTCTTCTTGCTTGCTTTCTTTCAACTGCCTTCTTTGTCCAGTGTAGAAAAAAATGCCAGATAGGAAAAAACCAACTGTTTTTGAAATCCTCTACAAAGGGTTTTTTCCAAACGCACCTCTTCCCCATTGCTTTAAAGGGGTTTTCCAAGTGCATGTAGGAACAAGTTTAAATGTAGACATATATGTATGTTGCGTGTGGCTTACTTTAGATATAATTATATTTGTAGATTTTTTTTTGTATGTGTATATCCAACCAATAGATATCTAGATATGTGCACATACATATTTTTTGTATAGATATATTTGTGTGCTACAAATGGCTTAAATGATCAATGGTACTTGTGAAGATAACTATACAATATTATGCTTTCTATGTAATGGCGATGGTTGCAATAACAGCTACCATCTAAAACTTAGGAAATAGACTATTGTTCTATAACATCAACTATTGTTAGTCCTCTTCCTGATTTCTTTCTTTCAACTTTCTCCTTTCTCGAACCACAACAAAGAGCAAAGAAAACTATTAGAGACGAAAAAACCACAAAACAGAAGAATTCACAGTAACAAACCCATGCCAAAAAAAAAAAAAACCACGCACCTTCACAAAACCTCTACTGCTCATCGAACTTGCACCTTCATAAGGGCTCGCCAACGAAAACCCTGGTCATGGTGGTGGCTTAGAGCTCTCATAGCAGGTAAAGCCACAAAAAGACACCCAACAATGCCTTGCCAAAAATTGCACAAACTATTTTATTGCTTTGCTATGTTTTCTCAAGTTTTAAATGCCAGGTGTTATTACAACCATCGCCACTATATAGAAACCATACATCAAATAATGTTGAAGTGCCAAGCCCTGCCAATCGGCATTCAATTTCCCTGGCCTTCTCTATCAACGTGCCAAATGTATTTATTTTTTCATTTAATTTCATTTAAACCTGCCACCTTTTTTACGATTAACCGGGAGCCACACATTGAAAGTTTTAAAAACTAGGAAGGTTGACTAAATCCATGACCAAAGTGTTCCCATGCAGGGTCAAGAGAAAGCCTTCTTTTGTTGTCTTTCATTTTATTTTTTGTGCGTGCAAATATCTATGTATGTGAAATTAGATGCAGAAAACATTCATATATACAAACAATATTCATATCCAACATGCGACCCATTTTGCTTTTTTTTTGCATGCATTTGTTACTGTGGATTCTTTTGTTTTATGGTGTTTTTCCTCTCTGATAGACAATATTCGTATCTAGCATGCAACACATTTTTTTTTTTTGCATGGGTTTTCTACTATGAATTCTTCTATTTTGTGGTACATACATAAATATCTGCACATAGGGAGAATAAAATGAAAGACAATAGATATCTATGTATGTGAAATTAGATGCAGAAAACATTCATATATATAAACAATATTCATATCCAGCATGCTACCCATTTTTTTTTTTGCATGCGTTTATTACTGTGAATTCTTTTGTTTTGTGGTTTTCCCCCTCTCTGACAAACAATATTCATATCCAGCATGCAATGTATTTTGTTTTTTTTGTTTTTTGCATGGATTTGTTACTGTGGATTCTTCTATTTTGTGGTACATACATAGATATCTACACGTAGGGAAAATAAAATGAAAGACAACAAAAGAGGGCGTCCTCTTGATCTTGCCATGGTTTGGTGAGAGCCTATGACACTTCATGGCCCAATATAGTTAGGTGGATAACATGCCTTTTTTTGTGTTTCATTTTAATATCCCTATGTCCAAATATGTATGTATATCATATTAGATGCAAACAAAATTCATACATACTCCTCCCTACGTTTATTCTTTTGGGAAAATAGTTGTAATTTGTTTGAGCCTCAATAGGGCATTCTTGAAATAATAAGATATTAAGTGTTATATGAAACATTGATGCCTTTTTTAGCCTTCATCACTTTAATTGAACATTGGGCCCTCATGTTGTTGTGGCATAGAGCTCGCAGTCAGCCGCCGGCATTGCAACACTCGACTTTTTAAAAAGTAGTCCCAAAAATGTTGATGGAATTTGGTTCTCCCCAGCTTGTTGACCAACCCTCGAGCACTAGTCCTGTAAGTCTATTTCTTGTTTCCTTTTTTTTGCTGAGAATTGTATCAGATCTTTGCCATGTGCATCCAATGAATTGTGAATATGCTTCATTTGAGTTAACAGTCCTTGTAATATATGGTTTAACCAATTTATATTTGACCTCTATATTTTTTCTTTTCCTTTTGCTTTGCTGGCCATTTGGGAGTGGCCTATGTGTTAGAAAAAAAAAGGGTTACAATTTTGAGATGTGTCAACATTGCTATGTTCTTCCTTGTTTTTATTCAACAAAAAATATAGATTTGTTTGCATCTTGCTTGACCTTTCCCTCCTTTCATATTCATCTATTATATGCAATTTTGAGGTTGTTGTGATCTTGTAACCATGCATAATTATCTATATATCTGCATGTTGGATCCCAATAATTGATTCATTTTGTGCTGCCTCTTTCCCCCCCTTTTGCTTCTAGAGTGTTGTCACAACCTTGAACATCTCATTACTTTGGTTTAGCTGAACAAAACTGCCTTGTAGGATTCAAATGTGTGGCTAGCCTTGTCAGGGCATGCAATCCGATCTATTAATGTTGGAGATGTCATTCCATCCCCAGTTCTTTAGCTAATGTCTTTTTAGAAAATAGGTGGTGATCAAAGCCTGGTCAACCATTACAAAGTTGTCCTCTCAGATGGAACCCACATGCAAATAGGAAATTTTCCCACAAGATACAATGATCTTTTGTTTGCAGGGACGTTGAAAATAGGTTCCATCTTGTGCTTGACAAACTATGTGTGTAAGAACCTGGGAGAATCAAGGTTGGCTATTGTTTTGCACTGCTTGGACTTGTTGTATACTTTCCTGTTTGTGGGTCCCACCTTTTTTAATATTTGATTTTGGTCTGGTTTTAGGGAAATTTTTATACTGTCCTTGGATGTAAAAATGTTAGATTTTCAGTTAATTGGAACACCTAGACATCTGTTTAAAGATCAGGAAGAACAAATGATGTCATCAGAGTCACCTTCGCCATCCAAACGAGCCTCAAAATTTGGGATTCATACATCCCCAACAGAACATAGTGCTCCTACAAATATCAGTCCCATTAAAGGGTTGAATATTCACCAAACCAGATGGACAATAAAAGGTCGGGTGACAACTAAAAGGGATATGTACCATTACAATAAACAAGGACGTGAGGGCCAAGTATTCAGCTTTGACATTATTGATAGTGAGCGAACAAAAATATAAATCACTTGATTTAATGACACAACAAAATATTAATATGATAGGGTTCAGGTGGGACACACTTATTGTGTTTCAAAATGCTCAGTCAAACAGGCGTATAAGAAATTTAATAAGTTGAAAAGCCACATGGAAATTATTTTAGATCAAAACTTGATATTGAAGTGTTGTGATGATGAGACCTTTGTGCCAGACAAAGCATTTAAATTCAGCCCAATAAATGAAATTGCAAACTACAACAATAACACTTTGATTGATATTATTGGTGTTGTGGTGCATGTAGGAAAGGTATCAACTGTTCAAAGAAAGGATCAAACTGAAACGATTCAAAGAACTATGAAACCTAATGATTTGTCATCCTCTTACATTGATGTTAATTTGTGGGGTCCAAATTGGGAAGCAAAAGGTGACGAGATGGAAAAGTTGTGCACTCCTGGTTCTGTTGTCATACTTGGTGTTAGAAATGGTCGTGTTGGATATTTGAATGGATCTGTTGTAAATACATCTGTAGGGACTACTCTATACATGAATCCTGACATCCCGGAAGCACATGCCTTGATGCAACAAGGACATGTTGAGCCCCCTACCACTGAACCCTCATAGCCAGTGCCTTGAAAGGTTTCTTTGGCCAATGGTAGAGTCACTATTGGATATATCTTGGACCATTATTTTGCCTTGCCAGAAAATTTGTAGGCTACTGTCAAGGCAACAGTGAAATATATTAAAACTAATGCATTTTGTTACATTGCATGTCCCTTGCAGTCCAATGGTAGACAATGCAAGAAAAAGTGTGAAGATTCTGCCAATAATATGTGGTACTTCCCTAAATTCTAGTGACTTCTGATATTTGTTGCAGCTAAAGATGGAAGACCATACAGGTGAGATTTGGGTTGCTGCTTTTGATGAGGTTGCAACAAAATTATTGTAGATGCCAACAAAAGAGATATATATGTTGAAATAAGGGTCTTTTGCTGCAATGACTCAGTTTTTCATCAATGGTGTCATCTACACTTCTTTTGTTTTCACTATTCTTATTAAAACACAGACCTATAATTTAGAATCATGGCTTAAAACAACAATAGTCAAAGTTGCAAGAATTAACTTTGAAGCTGAGTGCAAGCTATTGCTCTCAGATTTGTCTGTAATATCCTCTTCCGAGTAGGTCTGTGTAGAGATAATCAATAGTTGAAATTTTTACAGCTTGGGTTGGCTAGACATCTATTTTCTTTTCCCTTTTTTTGGCATCCCATCACATCAGAACACCTTTGCTTTATGTTCATGTTGCTTTGCTACTTGTAGAACTGGTTATTAATTGAGACAAAGCACTATAATTTATAATGTTTAACAAAAATAGTTACACTTGTTTTATTTTGTATCATTTATGTCGCTTATAGTTTTGTTCCCCTTTTAGTGTATGCTCCTCATTTTGTTTTATGTTGTTTGGCTATAAACTTATGTTGCTCTATTCAACACATGTATCGGTATTTACAAATGTTCTTATGTATACTTGTGGACATGGTTGTATGCATAGATACATTTACATATGCATATACATAAACATATATGCATGCAATTGAATTTTGTGAGCACATACAACATGCTGATACAGATGTGTGTAATCTTGTTTATTGTATCATTATGAGCATTGATAATTTGTATATTGTATAGTTATCTTCAAAGTACCATTGATCATTTAAGGAATTTGTAGCATGCATATACATCTACTGTCTTTGTCACATATATGAGTATTTAAACCAATTTTCATGTATTCTTTTGAATGTTGTTGCTCATCTCATATATGTGCTTTATAATCTTCTGACACTGTTTAAATATTTGTATCCTGCTTTTGCATGTCCATTCATAACGTCATATTGCATTTGGATATCATATGTTTCTCGGCTATAATGTTTGTTCCCTTCAACCCATACTTATTTCAATCTCATGTGTGCTTTTCATCTTCTGATGGTGGTTGAATGTTGAATATATTGGTGTTGGCTCTCCATTCATAAAACCATGTCACATATGGTTATCTTTGATTTTATTAGAGTTACATAAGTTCATTCTTGTTACCATATTTCCTATATAATGTTCAATTGTGATGACTGTTCTCTACCGATTGTGCAATACTTTTGTGTTTTTGCTTGAGTCTAGGTTATTAAAATCCATCCTAACAAAATGTATTGTTTCTTGTATCATTAGGTGCACATATCTAGATATCTATTGCTTGGATATACACATACACGGAAAAAAATATGCAAATAAATGTATATCTAAAGTAAGCCACACACAACATACATATATCTCTACATTTAAACTTGTTCCTACATGCAAGTATAAGTATATATATCACATAGAAATAGCTATATGCCTATTTTATACCTTTTAATGTATGTGTGCTTGTATGAAGATATGTATCTATTTCTCTATGCCACTATATTTATAAATACATGCAAGTATATATATGTACTTGCATGTATTAACAAGTTTACGTATGGGTAAATATGTATGTTCTCTACATATAACTTCATATGCATATATATCTGTTGAGATTTTGTTTAGTAAGTGTATATATATGCACTCCATGCCTTCCATGCATACTTAGATATCTCTTGCTTGCATATATATATATAGACACAGAGAAAAAGTGTCTGCACATATGTGTGTATATGAAATTAGATGCACATAACATAGATATATATCTACATTTAAACTTAATATATATATGTGTGTGTGTGTGTGTGTGTGTGTGTGTATGTGTGTGTGTGCATGTGCTTACATGTATTGACTGTGGATATCTGTATGTGTTATGTGCAAAAAAACTTGCCACAATGGTTACTCGTAGTCCTGATAGCAGCTGATGCTATAGAACAACAGTCAACAATGTCTAATTGAAAATAACATAAATTGTTTTATGGATTTGCTAAGTTTTAGATGGTAGGTGTTATTGCAACCATCACCACTACATGCAAACCATAATATTGTATAGTTATCTTCACAAGTACCGTTGATCATTTAAGCCATCTGTAGCATGCATATTCATCTGTACCAAAAAAATATATGTGCACATATCTAGATATCTATTTGATGTAGAGAATCCATGACTTTAAGGGTTCTAAAGACCAAAAACACAAACTTGAGAAGATCACTTGAACATTCACCAAATTCACTTCATTGAAACTTGATTCCACAAGACTACCAATACACCAAAAGACCAAAATCAGGGTTCTAAAATCTTACCAGACCCTAGTACGGTTTAAATATCATGAAAAATGAAGGATTAAACCAAAAACATTCTCTTATAACACTGTTTCATCAGTTTCTCAATTGCTTGCACCAAAAGGCCAAAGTTGCTTGTAGGAGCCCAAAACACTAAATCGGGTGAAACTCTTAAACCATATTGAATCTCCATAGAAAAAATGCATTTTCAGGAACCCATTATTGAATAATTTAACATATCAAAAACTAAGGTGGAGTTTTTTTGGAAAGAATACCCTTAAATTTGATTGTCCTGCAACAATAAGGCTCAATTAGGCTTATTTAACAAAGCATGCCTTCACTAATCCACTTATCAATCCTTAATCTCCATTTACAGACCTTAACCAGATATTGAAACTACAAAATCAACAATCCTTAGTGCTTGGGAGACACATTAATGCACCAAAATACTAAACCCTCACTCTAGGCCATTTTAGATTAAGTAAAATAGGGGCTTATTGGATCTATGCTTTCCAAACCTCATACCACTTGGCCAGTGCTTCAAACACCTTGTAAAAGGTCTACACAAACTTTTAGAACCAACTTCCAACTTTCTTGAATGCATCTAAAACATATTTCAACTTGGAGCCACCACTTTCATGGTAAAAACTCAGAAAATTCAATGGAGGTAGCATCTAAACCTTGCAACCTGACTTCCCCTACATCCAAAAACATCATCACATTAAAAATTAACCTAATCTAACCCATTCCACCAATTTACAAATCCTCCATTGGTGGAATGGTTGTTTAACCACTCTTAGACTCTCAAAACCCTTAAATTAGGGTTTCCAAAACATATACAGAAAGAAGACCCCAATCAAACTTTATATCTAATAAAATCCCCTCAAATCAACTTTGTTTGAAAAATTACACCATATTATACTCAAAAAAATAAAGATCAAGGCCTGGTGGTGTTGTACAGGCCGTACAAAACTTGAAAATAACAGAGAAAACACTGTTATAGCAGAACATAGTACTTTTATTCACAAAATTTGTTTCAAGATACAAGTTCAATGCTTTTCTCGTCTCTACAATGCTCTTATAAATATGATACAATAGTTACTATAACTACCCCTTCAACTTTAGCTGACTAACAACCTTCCCTAACAAGATGGCTCTTCAACTTCCTTCATTTTTGCATTTTTTGCAATTTTGCATTTGTGCAACAAAATGACAATTTTTGTAATTTGACTTAATTGACCTCCTAGAAACCTAGTAGTGACTCAAATACATTTTAATTGGTCCAAACATGACCTTTTTACATGCATAACATGATGAAAATTTAAACTTTACAAGATTGCCTCATGGAGGCATAAAATCACTAGGTTCTCCTGCACCACTATTGCTTGGATATACACATACAAAAATAAGAATTCTACAAATATAATTATATCTAAAGTAAGCTGCACACAACATACATATATGTCTACATTTAAACTTTTTCCTACATGTAAGTATATATATATATATCACTTAGAAATAACTATATGTCTGTTTTATACCTTTTGATGTATGTGTGCTTGTATGCAGATATGTATCTATTTCTCTGTGCTACTATATTTATAAATACATGTAGGTATACATATGTACTAGCATGTATTAACAAGTTTACTTATGGGTAAATATGTATGTTATTTGCATCTAACTTCATATGCATATCTATCTATCAATATTTTGGTTGGTAAGTGTATATATATGCACTCCATGCCTTCCATGCATACTTAGATATCTCTTGCTTGCATATATATACACATAAAAAGTGTTTGCACATATGTGTGTATATGAAATTAGATGCACCCAACATAGATATATATCTACATTTACACTTATATATATATATATATGTTCTTACATGTATTGACAAGTTTGGGTGTGGATATCTATGTGTGTTATGTGCAAAAAACCTTGCCATAGTGGTTGCTCATAGTCCTGATAGCGGCTAATGCTATAGAACAATAGTCAACAATTCCTAATTGAAAATAACATAAATTGTTTTATTTCTTTGCTAAGTTTTGGATGGTAGGTGTTATTGCAACCATTACCACTAAATGCAAACCATACATGTAATAATATTTTTATTCCATAGGAATTCTCGAAACAATGAAAATAGTGAAAATGGTTACAATATCAAATACCCAAACTTGAACTTGCTTAGCAAAATTGATGTTGCTCAGAGCAATAAAACAAATGCTTGACAAAGGAGGAAATGGTCTATTGCATTGATATACACATACAACAAAAAAATTGTGCAAATATATATGTTATAAACTAAGATGCCACATCATACATATATATCTACATTTATACTTGTTGATACATGTAACTACATTTTGACTTACATATATATGTTCTCACATGTATTGACAAGTATAGGTGTGGATATGTATGTATGCTGTGTAGCTGAAGCTACAAACTAACAGTGAAGAATGCCTTATTGAAAATAACATAAACCGCTCAATTTCCTTGGTAAGTTTTAAATGCTAGATATTATTGCAACCATCACCAGTATATGGAACCCATACATGAAACAATGTTGCCATGTCAAGCTGTGCCAAGTGATGTTTATTTCTTGTGCTTAGGAAACATACATATATATCTACATTTACACTTATCTATATATGTTCTCACATGTATTGACAAGTTTAGGTGTGGATATCTATGTATGTTGTTTGCAAAAAACCTTGTCACAGTGGTGGCTCACAATGTTGATAGCAGCTCAAGCTACAACACAACAGTTAACAATTCCTTATTGAAAATAACATAAACTATTCAATTGCTTTGGTAAGTTTAGAATGCTAAATATTATTGCGACTGTTGGCGCTATATGGAAACCATACATGAAACAATGTTGCCATGGTAGGATGTGCCAAGTGACGTTTATTTCCCCTACTTTCATGGTGATTTCTGTATTAACAAGTCCACCTATGGATATATATGTGTGTTGCCTACATATAACTTTAGATGCATATATATCTGTAAAGATTTTTCTTTGTAAGAATATATGTAGACTGTTTTATTGCTTTGCAACCATCACCACTACATGGAAATCATAAATGAAATAATATTTTTGAAGCTATTGAACAACAATCAATAGTGCGTGGGTATCAACTCCTTCCTATGCTTATTCTTTTGGAAGGATAGATGTTATTTGTTTGAGCCTCTCACCAAACCCCCAAGCAAGAACATACATTATCCATCACTATGTTCAATGGTTAGATCAATTTTTTATATTATAGTTAATATACATCCTATCATTCTAAGAATTCCATGCAACCATTCCCAACAGTTCCTTATCGAAAACAACATAAACTATTTAATCGTGTTGCAACCATTACCACTATATGGAGACCATAAATGAAACAATAGAGCTAAAGCCAAAGAACAACAATCAACAATTCCATATAGAAAATATCATAAACTATATAACCTAAACTATTTTATTTCCTTGCAACCATCGCCGCTACATGAAAAGGTGCATCTAACTTCAGATACATAAATATTGGTATAGATTTTGTTTTGCAACTGCATATATATGTATTGCATGCATTGGATGCATATGTAGGAATTTGTTGCTTGGATATATTTACACACAAAAAGTATGTGTAGAAATGTATGTATGTGGAATTAGATGTAGACAATATACATATAGACCAATATATATGTATCTGAGGTTAGATGCACCTTTTTGGTTATTACTTCTTTGAGCCTCAAAAAGGAATTCTTGGAATGATAGTCTGTATATTAAGTGTACTATGAAACATTCATCTAGCCATTGAACACATTTAAAAAAATATTTGTAGAGGATTTCAAAAATAGTTTATGTTCTCGCAAAACAACCAACCGAACGATGTGTTATGGAAAATAACATAAATTGTATAACATAAACTATTTTATTGCGTTACAACCATCACCACAACACGTAAACCATAAATGAAACAATATTGGTTTTAACAATGACCTAGATGAAGAAGGCCACAAAATAGAAGAATTCACAGTAACAAACCCATGCAAAAAAAAAAAACAAAATGGGTTGCATGTTGGATATGAATATTGTCTGTCATAGAGGAAAAAAACCACAAAGCAGAAGAATTCACAATAACAAACCCATGCAAAAATTTTTTATATGGGTTGCATGTTGGATATGAATATTGTCTATATACATGAATGTTTTCTGCATCTAATTTCACATACATAGATATCTGCACATAGGCAAAATAAAATGAAAGAAAAAAAAAGAGAGATTTCTCTTGATCCTGCATGGGAACACTTTGCCTACGAATTTCGTCATCCTTCCCAGTTTTTAAAACTTCTGGTGCACGACTCCCAGTCGATTGGAAAAAAGGTGGCGAGTTTAAATGAAATAAATGAAATTAATTGGAAAAATAAATGCATTTATCATGTCGATAGAGAAGAATAGAAAAATTGAACGCTGGCTGGTAGGGCTTCACACTTCAACATTAATTGATGTATGCTTTCCGTATAGTGGCGATGGTTTAGTGATGGTTGTAATAACACCTGCCATTTAAAACTTGAGAAAACATGGTCAAGCAATAAAACACTTTGCGCAATTTTCGATAGGCCATTGTTGGGTGTTGTTCTCTAGCTTTACCTGCTATTAGAGCTCTAAACCACCACAGTGACTTTCATATTATTTTCCCTATGTGCAGATATGTATGTATGTGATATTAGATGTAGGAAACATTCATATATACTCCTTCGTATATTTATTCTTTTGGGATTACCAATTTAATCCACTTTTCTGATTCGAAGCCACTTATGTATATTGTCTACATCTAATTCCACATACATTGATGTCTACACATACTTTTTGTGTCTATATATATGCAAGCAACAAATTTCTACATATGCATCCAAACCGATATATATACATATCTGAAGTTAGATGCACCTTTTTGGTTATTACTTCTTTTAGCCTCAAAAAGGAATTATTAGAATGGTAGGTTGTATATTAAGTGTAATATGAAACATTTATCTAACCATTGAACATAGTGGTAGATAATGTATGTTCTTACTCAGGGGGTTTGGTGAGAGCCTATGAGGCTACATGACCCAATATGGTAGGGTAGAGACCAGGCCTTCTTTTGTTGTGTTTCATTTTATATTTCCTATGTGTAGATGTGTATGTTTGTGAGATTAGATGCAAACAACATTCATATGTTGATAGGTTGTATATTAAGTGTGATATTAAACATTGATCTTAACATTGATTAGCGGGCTGACAATTTATTTTCTTGCTTGCGGGTTTGTTGAGAGTTGTCAAGGCTCCATGATGCAATATGGTAGGGTGGAGAGAAAGCCTTCTTTTAGTGTGTTTTATTTTATTTTCCCTATGTGCAAATATGTTTCTATGTGAAATAGATGCAACCAACATTCATATATAGTCCAAATGTACATTCCTTTCCCACAAAAATTAATTGCTACTTGGCATGGCTTGGCCCTTTGTCCATTCATCCAAAAATTGCTAGACATTGATCTCAACATTGATTATAGTGCTAGACAATTTATCTTCTTGCTCAGGGGTTTGTTGAGAGCCGTCAAGGCTCCATGACACAATACAGTAGGGTGGAGAGCAAGCCTTTTTTTAGTGTGTTTCATTTTATTTTCCCTATGTGTAGATATGTTTCTATGTGAAATTAGATGCAGCCAACATTAAACATTGATTATAGTGCTAGAAAATTTATCTTCTTGCTTGGGGGTTTGTTGAGAGCCCTCAAGGCTCCATGGCGCAATATGGTAGGGTGGAGAGCAAGCCTTCTTTTAGTGTTTTTCATTTTATTTTCCCTATGTGCAAATATGTTTCTATGTGAAATTAGATGCAACCAACATCCATATATAGTCCAAATGTACATTCCTTTCCCACAAAAATTAATTGCTACTTGGCATGGCTTGCCCCTGTGTCCATTCATCCAAAAACATTTGAAACATTTGATAGAAGAATAGGTATATATGTTTCAATTGACAGCTACGGTTTTCCTATTCAAGAGTAGCATTGTACATTATTCAAATTATTGTTGTTAACTTAAACATGTTGTACCTGTTCTTGTGTGAAGTAATTGTCTTGGGCCTAGGATTTCCAAGTTGTTTTTGTAAAAAAAATAGAAAAACAACATCCAAAACATATGTGAAATTAGATGCAGCCAACATTCATATATAGTACTGCCTCTTATGCATGCAAGGAATGCAACACACACAGACAGACAAACACAGACACATATATATATATACTTACAAAAAAAAATCTATACTGATATATATGTATCTGAAGTTAGATGCACTTTTTGAGGCAAGATACTCTATTTTATAATCTTCAACAATTTTTTTTTTATATGTGGACATGTATATATATGAAATTAGTTACAGACAACATTCATATATATCTACATTTAAACTTGTTGATATATATATATATATACATCTTTGAAAGTTTTGCTTTCCTTGCTTCTTATTTGTCATGCCCATATGCACATGTGTTTAGAACTTGTCCTCTTGGTTCTTCTCGTCCATCATGCTACTAAAAAATTGTGACTTTTTGACTTGGCTTAATCTATTTAGCTGCACTGTTGCTCTTTAAGTTGGTGTTTGCAAGAACTTTATTGTCTTCATCATATTATGGTTCTAGGCTCTTCAAACCATTCAAGTTCTAGTCCTACATCAAGTGTGGAAAAAAAAATCCAGCAAAAAGCCAAAGAACCCAACTCTATTATGCGTAGCATACAAACTACATCTGTGAAAATTGTCAGGCCAAATACTTGCAACAAAGAACCAAATTAGCTCGTCCTTGCTTGGCTAAATTTTAGAATGATAGGCTATATATTAAGTGTAATATGAAATATTGATCTCACCATTGATCACAATGGTGGATAATGTATATTCTTGCTCGGGGGTTGGTCAGAGCTTATGAGGCTCCATGAACCAATATGGTAGGGTGGAGAGCAGGCCTTCTTTTGTTGTGTTTCATTTTATTTTCCCTATGTGTAGATATGTACATATATATAAGTTTGCATCTATCTATATATGTATATTGTCTACATCTAATCTGACATGCATTAATTTCTACACATTCTTTCTGTGTGTTTATATATCCAAGCAATAGATATCTACATATACAACCAAAGCATGCAATGCAGATATGTAGTTGCAAAGAAAAATCTATACCAATATATATGAACCTGAAGTTAGATGCACCTTTTTACTTATTATTTCTTTTAGAATTCTTAGAATGATAGGTTGTATATTAACTGTAATATGAAACATTGATCGTTACCATTGATGCATCCAACACATGCAATGCATATATATGCAGTTGCAAAACAAAATCTATACTGATATATCTATTTGAAGTTAGATGCACCTTTTTAGTTATTATTTATTTGAGCCTCAAAAAGGAATTCTCATAATGATAGGCTATATATTAAGTGTAATATGAAACTTTGATCTAGCCATTGAACACAGTGGAGAGCAGGATTCCTTTTATTGTGTTTCATTTTATATTTCTTATGGAATTCTTAGAATGATAGGATGTACATTAACTATAATATCAAACATTGATCTAACCATTGAACACAGTGGTACATAATGCATATTCTTGCTCCGAGGTTTGGTGAGAGCCTATGAGGCTCCATGACCCAATATGGTAGGGTGGAGAGTAGGCCTTCTTTTGTTGTGTTTCATTTTATATTTCATATGCACAGATATGTATGCTTGTGAAATTGGATGCAAACAATATTCATATGTATGATAGGCTGTATTTTAAGTGTAATATTAAACATTGATCTCAACATTGATTACAAAGTGGTCAAAATAATTCTCCTTTATCAAATGGAACATTGGCACCTAGGTGCTATCAACTGCAAAAAATAATAGCAATGAGTATGAATTTAATTAAAAAGACATTAATGTGGTTACCCTCCATCATCTTTATATATATCTCTTCCTTGACCATTTAAAACTTGAGTAAACATATTTGTTTCCCACAAAAAAAATTGTCATTTATAACCATTGCAGATTGTGTTTTATGTGATTATGGAGGACAACCACACATCGTTGTCATGTGCTTGTGAGAGGACAAACAATTTGTTGGTTGCATCACATTGTTTATCCCTGCAAGCACATGGCAATGGTGTATGTTGCTCTATTCAACAAAACCATTTTCAATGTTATGGTTGGCTTGGTTTTCATGTTGTACATATCTACATTTTTTGCTTTCTGGTTATTGCTTCTTATTTGTGCCCATGTTTGGTGAACAGATTCCTACATATGCATCCAAGTCATGCAATGCCTATATATGTACTTGCAAAAAAAAATCTATACTAATATATAGGTATCTGAAGTTAGATGCACCTTTTTAGTTATTATTTCTTTGAGCCTCAAAAAGGAATTGTTAGAATGATAAAACAAAATCTATACTGATATATAGGTATTCGAAGTTAGATGCACCTTTTTAGTTATCATTTATTGAGCCTCAAAAAGGAGTTGTTAGAATGATAGGTTGTATATTAAGTGTAATAAGAAACATTGATTTCACCATTGATTAGAGTGGTGGACAATGCTTGTTCTTGCTCAGGGGTTTGGTGAGAGCCCATGAGGCTCCATGAGCCAATATGGTAGGGTGGAGAGCAAACCTTCTTTTGTTGTGTTTCATTTTATATTTCCTATGTGCACATGTGTATGTTTGTGAGATTAGATTCAGACAACATTCATATGTATGATAGGCTGTATATTAAGTGTAATATTAAACATTGATCTCAACATTAATTATAGTGCTAGACAATTTATCTTCTTGCTCCGAGGTTTTTTGAGATCCCTCATGGATCCATGACACAATATGGTAGGGTGGAGAGCAAGCCTTCTTTTAGTGTGTTTGATTTCATTTTCCCTATGTACAAATATCTATCTATGTGAAAGTAGATGCAGTCAATGTTTATATATAGCCTTTCTTATTATGCATGGAAGACATGCAATGCATATATAGCGTCAAAAAGGAATTCTTAGAATGATAGGTTGTATATTAACTATAATATGAAACATTGATATACCCATTGATGCATCCAAAGCATGCAATGCATATATATGTAGTTGCAAAACAAAATCTATACCGATATATATCTATCTGAAGTTAGATGCACCTTTTTAGTTATTATTTATTTGAGCCTCAAAAAGAAATTCTTAGAATGATAGGCTATATATTAAGTGTAATATGGAACTTTGATCTAGCCATTGAACACAGTGGAGAGCAGGATTCCTTTTATTGTGTTTCATTTTATATTTCTTATGGAATCCTTAGAATGATAGGATGTACATTAACTATAATATCAAACATTGATCTAACCATTGAACACAGTGGTACATAATGCATATTCTTGCTCCGAGGTTTGGTAAGAGCCTATGAGGCTCCATGACCCAATATGGTAGGGTGGAGAGTAGCCTTCTTTTGTTGTGTTTCATTTTATATTTCATATGCACAGATATGTATGCTTGTGAAATTGGATGCAAACAATATTCATATGTATGATAGGCTGTATTTTAAGTGTAATATTAAACATTGATCTCAACATTGATTACAAAGTGGTCAAAATAATTCTCCTTTATCAAATGGAACATTGGCACCTAGGTGCTATCAACTGCAAAAAATAATAGCAATGAGTATGAATTTAATTAAAAAGACATTAATGTGGTTACCCTCCATCATCTTTATATATATCTCTTCCTTGACCATTTAAAACTTGAGTAAACATATTTGTTTCCCACAAAAAAAATTGTCATTTGAATAACCATTGCAGATTGTGTTTATGTGATTATGGAGGACAACCACACATCGTTGTCATGTGCTTGTGAGAGGACAAACAATTTGTTGGTTGCATCACATTGTTTATCTGCAAGCACATGGCAATGGTGTATGTTGCTCTATTCAACAAAACCATTTTCAATGTTATGGTTGGCTTGGTTTTCATGTTGTACATATCTACATTTTTTGCTTTCTGGTTATTGCTTCTTATTTGTGCCCATGTTTGGTGAACAGATTCCTACATATGCATCCAAGTCATGCAATGCCTATATATGTACTTGCAAAAAAAAATCTATACTAATATATAGGTATCTGAAGTTAGATGCACCTTTTTAGTTATTATTTCTTTGAGCCTCAAAAAGGAATTGTTAGAATGATAAAACAAAATCTATACTGATATATAGGTATTCGAAGTTAGATGCACCTTTTTAGTTATCATTTATTGAGCCTCAAAAAGGAGTTGTTAGAATGATAGGTTGTATATTAAGTGTAATAAGAAACATTGATTTCACCATTGATTAGAGTGGTGGACAATGCTTGTTCTTGCTCAGGGGTTTGGTGAGAGCCCATGAGGCTCCATGAGCCAATATGGTAGGGTGGAGAGCAAACCTTCTTTTGTTGTGTTTCATTTTATATTTCCTATGTGCACATGTGTATGTTTGTGAGATTAGATTCAGACAACATTCATATGTATGATAGGCTGTATATTAAGTGTAATATTAAACATTGATCTCAACATTAATTATAGTGCTAGACAATTTATCTTCTTGCTCTGAGGTTTTTTGAGATCCCTCATGGATCCATGACACAATATGGTAGGGTGGAGAGCAAGCCTTCTTTTAGTGTGTTTGATTTCATTTTCCCTATGTACAAATATCTATCTATGTGAAATTAGATGCAGTCAATGTTTATATATAGCCTTTCTTATTATGCATGGAAGACATGCAATGCATATATAGCGTCAAAAAGGAATTCTTAGAATGATAGGTTGTATATTAACTATAATATGAAACATTGATATACCCATTGATGCATCCAAAGCATGCAATGCATATATATGCAGTTGCAAAACAAAATCTATACCGATATATATCTATCTGAAGTTAGATGCACCTTTTTAGTTATTATTTATTTGAGCCTCAAAAAGGAATTCTTAGAATGATAGGCTATATATTAAGTGTAATATGGAACTTTGATCTAACCATTGAACACAATGGAGAGTAGGCTTCCTTTTGTTGTGTTTCATTTTATATTTCATATGGAATTCTTAGAATGATAGGATGTACATTAACTGTAATATCAAACATTTATCTAACCGTTGAACATAGTGGTGGATAATGTATGTTCTTGCTCGAGGGTTTGGTGAGAGCCTATGAGGCTCCATGACCCAATATGGTAGGGTGGAGAGCAAGCCTTCTTTTGGTGTGTTTCATTTTATATTTCCTATGCACAAATATGTATGCTTGTGAAATTGGATGCAGACAATATTCATATGTATGATAGGATGTATATTAAGTGTAATATTAAACATTGATCTCAACATTGATTATGAAGTCAAAATAATTCTCTTTTATCAAATGAAACATCGACACTTGGGTGCTATCAACTGCTACAAATAATAGCAATGAGTATGAATGTAATTAAAAAGACATTAATGTGGTTACCCTCCATCATCTTTATATATATCTCTTCCTTGACCATTTAAAACATGAGAAAAAATATTTGTTTCCTACAAAAAATTGTCATTTATGCTTTGCTCTTTTATAACCATTGCATATTGTGGTTTATGTTATTATGGAGGACAACCACACACTGTTGTCATGTGCTTGTGAGAGGACAAACAATTTGTTGGTTGCATCACATTGTTTATCCCTGCAAGCACATGACAATGGTGTATGTTGCTCCATTCAACAAAACCATTTTCAATGTTATGGTTGGCTTGGTTTTCATGTTGTACATATCTATATTTTTTTGCTTTTTGGTTATTGATTCTTATATGTGCCCATGTTTGGTGAAAAGATTCCTACATATGCATCCAAGTCATGCAATGCCTATATATATACTTGCAAAATAAAACCTATACTGATATATAGGTATCTGAAGTTAGATGCACCTTTTTAGTTATTATTTCTTTGAGCCTCAAAAGGAATTGTTAGAATGATAAAACAAAATCTATACTGATATATAGGTATCTAAAGTTAGATGCACCTTTTTAGTTATCATTTCTTTGAGCCTCAAAACAGAGTTGTTAGAATGATAGGCTGTATATTAAGTGTAATAAGAAACATTGGTTTCACCATTGATCAGAGTGGTGGATAATGTATGTTCTTGCTTGGGGGTTTGGTGAGAGCCCATGAGGCTCCATGAGAAAATATGGTAGGGTGGAGAGCAGGCCTTCTTTTGTTGTGTTTCATTTTATATTTCCTATGTGCACATGTGTATGTTTGTGAGATTAGATGCAAACGACATTCATATGTATGATAGGTTGTATATTAAGTGTAATATTAAACGTTGATCTCAGCATTGATTATAGTGCTAGACAATTTATCTTCTTTCTCAGGGGTTCGTTGAGAGCCCTCAAGGCTCCATGATGCAATATGGTAAGGTGGAGAGCAAGCCTTCTTTTACTGTGTTTGATTTTATTTTCCCTATGTACAAATATCTATCTATGTGAAATTAGATGCAGTCAATGTTCATATATAGTATTTCCTATTATGCATGCAAGACATGCAATGCATATATATATACTTACGAAACAAAATCTATTCCAAAATATATGTTTCTCAAGTTAGATGCACTTTTTTGTAGTTTTTGTTGGTTGGACATCTGTTTTCTTTTCCCTTTTTCCCAATGTCTGTCACATCAAAACAATTTTTTTTCTTGATCATGTTGCTTTGCTGCTTATAGAAGTGGTTATACATTGAGAAAACATCCTCTATTTTTTAATATTTGACTATTTTTTTTTATATGTGTACATGTATGTATGTCAAATTAGTTACAAGCAACATTCATATACATCTGCATTTAAACTTATTGATACATACATACATACATACATATATATATATACATATACATATACATCTTTGCAACTTCTGCTTTCCTTGCTTCTTGTCCATCACACCCATATGCACCTGTGTTTAGAACTTATTCTCTTGGTTCTTGTTGCCCATCATGCTACTAAACAATTGTGATGTTTTGAGTTGGCTTAATCTCTTTAGCTACACCATTGTTCTTTAAGTTGGTGTTTGCAAGCACTTTATTGTTTTCATCATATTATGATTGTAGGCTCCTCAACCCTGTTCAAGTTCTAGTCCTACATCAGGTGTGAACCAAAAAAAGGTAGAAAAATGCCAAAGAAACCAACTCTATTATGTGCAACATAGAGACCGGATCTGTGCAAATCATTGGGCCAAATACTTGGAACAAAGAGTTGTCGCAGTTCATTCTTTCTTGGCCCTGCCTAATCAAGAGGTCGTACCACAATTGTTGTCAAGCTTGTTAGAAACACATGCTAGCTTCTATGGTCCCACACCCTCCAACCCTTTGTAGCTTGCACATAACCTTCCCAATGAAGGTGCCTTGACAATGGGCAACTATGGATCTCAGTACAACCTTGCTGGGCATGGATTGCCATTTGCGTTGTCAGCCCATCACCATTTTAACAGTATGTTTGGAGATCCTTTTTGCATTGCAATGCAATCCTTCTGCTATCCCATTAATGCTTTGTGCGATTTGAAAGTTTGTAGTATTTGCAAGGAAAGCTATGTTGGCATGAAAGTGCGAGCATCCAACCCAGACATCGCTTGCCAACGTTGTGCTTCTAAAAAGGGCATCCACCAATTCAGTTCAATGAACAAGATGGACCCAAGACCACAACCTTTTGTCCTTGCAAAGCTAACTCAGGTTGAAGAAATGCTTATAGCTAGAGTTGCTCTAGTTTTGCAAGTGACCCATGCTAGAGGAGGCCAATACTAATATAGTGGCCATAACTAAGCTTCCCTCAAGACATCATTGGCATTGCAACTTTGTTGCCACACTGCCTACATGATATTTAAGTGGTGATTGTTCAAAGAATTGGCATTCGAGGAATGGACTATGATTGCTATGTTGACAAACATAATGTCATGGCTGCCTTGATATACAAAATTGAAAATGATCCATACTATAGTGATGTTGCAATTGATTGTGATTCTTTAAATTTGTTGCCTGCTACAAGTACTGACATCTCCAATCTTTTGCACACAATGAAAGAACCAGTACAGAACATAGCTGAACCAGTAGCAACTTCTGAAAATGTTGCTGATGAGGAAGTTGAGCTTGAGGACTCATCATCATTTATTCAATTGTTTCCCAACCCTCCCCGAGAATTGCAGGAAATCAGAGAATCCTTGCAGATTGAATACATTAGTCAAGATTCTTTGGATAGCCTAAGATAAATTCTAACCCTATCAATGAATACAATACAAAAGTGTTATTAAGCAAGGCTTTTCAAACATTGTTCCCCACTGGAACAACGATGCCCTTAGATATTACCTTTATAATTTAATAATGAGTCATCGAAGCCAGTAGTCGGCTTCTGTTTTTATGAAATCAAACTTGGAAGAGAGGATCCCAAAATCTATGGTTGCACTGCGACAACTGCTTCAGAATGCAGCAGACACCCAGATAGAAAACCATCTCATTCAGTTTGGTGCATCCTTGCAAGGGATGCACTCATATTTGGGAAAGTACCAGCAAGAACTCGCTGCAATGATCCACCAGCTTGGGACACCAACTCTTTTTTTCACTATAATCTTCGCAGACACAAAATGGCCTGATTTGTACAAGGTTCTTGATCTTGGTGCTTAGCAACATATGCCATACTCCTGAAGACGCTTCACAGACAATGTTTTCCAGAACCTGCATGTAACGACCTTGTACATGCATTTACAGTTCACCATTTTTCGTGAGGAGGTTCTTGAGAGGCTTTTCCATACATAGGATTACTGGTATAGGTATGAGTGGCAACACCGTGGATCAACACATGTCCATGGTTTCTTGTGGCTTCCAAGTGCCCTGAATATGGAAATGCTTGACTGGTCCAACCCACACGAAGTTCAACATACAAAAAGCTTCTTTGATTGCTATGTTTCAACATGGAATCCTTGTTCCCCAGAACAACTACTATCAAGAGTCCACCACTCTTCCTTGGAGGACTTGTGTTTGCTTGAAAATTCACAAATTGCTTGCATGGACCCAATGGTGGATTATGAAAAACTGGTGAACATGGTGCATAGGCATACCAAATGTACTCAGTACACATGCCTTAGAAAAAAAGGCCAACAATTACAATGTCACTACAAAGCTCCATGGAATGCACAACCATCATCGACATTGGAAATTGACAATGAATCAAACAAATCCTACAAGCCAACAAGAAATGATGAGCGCCTTAATATCCACAACCCTAAGATGCTTGCCATCTAGCGAGCAAACGTTGATTTCCAGCCAGTCTTGTCAAGACAAATTGTGCTAAACTACATTTCCAAATATGCATCAAAGTCTAAAAAATAGTCTGAAAGCTATATTGATATCTTGTAGAGGCTTTCAAATACAAATTCATCTAGGGATAAAGAGTTTCTTTCCTATCGAAATTTCATGATGAACTTGGTTGCAGATCGTGACATTGGTGCATAAGAAACATGCCAAATGCTACAAAAGTTTCCCCTTGTCATGTCAAGCTAACATTTCCTATCTTTGAACGTGAGTAGGAAAACCTTCCACCGTTTGAAAACAACTAATAATGGTGAAGAGCTTGCAAGTAGTTATATTCATTATTACATGCAAAGACCAGCTGAGATGGACACTATATCCCTTATTTAATTTGTACAATTGTATACACATCAGAAAAATCACAAAGGCAGGGCTTGGCGCTTGCGACCACACCCTATTGTGATCATTGTTTACCCGCTATTGGAGTCTACCCCTCCTGAGCATTGTGATACCTTTGAAAAATTTTACTAGTTGGAATTACTGCTATACAAGCCTTTCTAAAATTTCGAAGCAGATATAGGCCTCACCAAACATAGTATAACATAGAATTGGAGGTTATTTCATGTTGCTAGCTATCACCCTTGGCATGCCAATAGAGTTATTGCTCCCCCCACTAGTCCAGAAGAAGGTGATAGTGATACCGACAACACCCAATCTATGCCTCCCACAAAGGAATATGAATGGGAATTTCTTTCTCGCCTTGGTGCTAGAAACAGTGTCTGCTTGGACCAGTTGCAACTATTAGGTAGGTGGGACTTCAATTTAAATCAAATGTGGGACACACACCATGTTCTTGATATTCTACATAACGTTACTATAGAGTTCATCTCAAAAAGTAAATTGCATATAGCTGAAGATAGTCTTTGCCCACCTGCTACACATGCAATTTGTCATCAGCTATCTCCTAAGAAAATGCTTGCTCTAATATCATTAAACAAAACCATCTTGGCCAATCTTCATCATCACCATTGCGTATGATTATTCAAGGTACTGCAGGTATAGGTAAATCATTTCTTATAGACAACATCCAGAGAACACTAAATACATTGCCAAATTGGAGAATGAATCCTTTACTTGCTTTGGCGCCAATGGGGGTGGCCACTTACAATATATGTACCTCTACAGTGCATACAACTCTTTAGATACCGATTAGAGATATGAATTTGTTGCAAGGACAACCATTGACCATATTTCAAGAGGAATTTAAACATATTAAGTACATCTTAATTGATGAAATGAGCTTCTTGGGACCCAAGTTGTTACTCAAAATAGATAGTCGGTTGGGGCAAGTGTTTCCTGCTAGACATATATAACCATTTGGTGGTTCCTTTGTTATACTTGTGGGTGACCTCGCACATTTTCCGCTTGTTTTGGACAGGCCTATCTACGCTTCTCGCTCCACAACCTTGGCTCTTTGGCACATTTTTAATGTTGTTGTCACGCTAGACACAGTCTTCCACCAACATGGATAGTCTGATGCACAACAAGAGTTTCATACACTCCTTTTGAATATTCAAAATTCTTAGGCATCACAAGCTAATTGAAAAACTCTTATGAATCGAACAGTTTCCATGTTTTCAGCTCAACAAAACCAAGAGTTTGATGCATCTATTCACTTATTCCCAACAAATAGCTTGGTCGCCATGCACAATATAAAAATGCTTAAACAGTTAAATTTTCCCATTGTAATTAGTATTGCTAAAACTACTCAACAAAACACACCTAATTATGGTGATGATGAGAAATTTCAAACAAAGCTCTTACTTGCAACTAGTGAACAAGTAATGTTAACAACAAATCTTTGGGTGGCAGCTGACCTGGTCAATGGATCATTGGGTATTGTCAAGTCCATCGTATATGCTAGGGGTGCTAAACCACCTCAACCACCTCAATATGTTGTTGTGCACTTCCCAAACTACATTGGCCTAGCATGGGATCAAGACAACCCAAAAGCCATCCCCATTCCCCTGATCACACGGGGCAGCCGAACACAACTCTGCTTGACAATGGTTTGGGCAATAACAATACATAAATCTCAAGGCTTGACATTGGAGAAAGCTATAATAGATATTGGAACTAAAGAAAGACAAGACTAACACTCATAGCTCTTTCCCATGTAAAATCAATTGCAAGAATACGCATAGATCCGCCTTGCTCTTTTGATAGATACTCTAGATTACTTTCCAACAAATATAGTGCACTTTGAATCAAAGAAGAGGATCACCTCCAACAACTGTGTGCATTGCCAACATGATCAAATGTTTTTATTCTTTTCGATAACTATATCACTTCTCCCTTTCCTTTTCATTTCAATGCATATAGAATTTCCACCATTTCTAATTGTTCGATTCCATATGTAACTTGACTCACTGCTTCCTTATTGTTCCCTCCATAGTGCAATTCCAACCACTCCCGCCAAGCTAGCCAAAGTTTTGCTTCTATGGTGACTACTAAGAGAAGTTGTTGTTCAATTGTTGCATTATGCTTCTCCTCTCCTCCAATCACAAAACTGAATTCCTTCCTCTTCTTTGGTTGACCATATAACATTTATATTTAATTTTGCAATTCTTGTATAGATCATACTAAAATGTCTTGACCCAATTTTTAGGATTCTTGCACCCACACAACCCAAAGTTGCTACGATCTCTAGTCAATGATGCCACTGCCAATGCTCTTGCCTTCAAACCGTCTGTGTGTAACTATATCTGATTGTAACCATTTTAGATTGCAAACATTCTTAGCTATAACTACATATCTCCACAATGCTAAATAGCTTCTCGATGACATGTTTTGCATGGTATACGAGCTGTAACTACATTGCAGTTATATACAAGTAAGGCTATATGTCATTTATTCCATCTCTTATTTCACAACTGCATTTCAAATTCTTTGTCATAAATGATATAACTGTATATACTTTTAATAATGTATAACATTGATTTCAACTCTACAAAATCCTCAGGTATCAGAATAGAATTATATGGGACTTATAATCGTAAAGATACTGCATCCCGTTGCGTGCACAAGGTATGTCTGCATCTTATTTATTTGATCTCTTCCATTGCAAGTGCATTACATATTATTTGTTATAAATTATAGAAATTTTTATGTTTCCTAATTTAGATATTGACTAACAATGACACATTTTCATCGCACTAAACTTCACACTTTCCTTTGACTTTTGCACAACATACTTAAGTCAAACAAACTCAGCGATAAGAAGAATACTATAATGGACATAATGATAATGATCATATCATCAAAGGAGTAGCCTACAACCATTGATTGCCAATATGGGTTGTTTATATTTGTTAAATGCTTCACACTTCCATTTGCTAGAAATGTTTCTCTTCATTTATAACATTGACTATGGTTGTTCTCGATTAACATGGAATATTTTTGGGATTTCCAATAACTTTAAAATATTCTCCTATGTGTAGTTGTATTAAAAAAAGATGCAACTTTTTAGTTATTATTTCTTTGAGCCTCACAAAGGAATTGTTAGAATGATAAAACAAAATCTATAATGATATATAGGTATATGAAGTTAGATGTACCTTTTTAGTTATTATTTCTTTGAGCCTCAAAAATGAATTGTTAGAATGGGTGGCTCTATATTAGGTGTAATAAGGAACATTGGTTTCACCATTGATCACAGTGGTCGACAATGTATGTTCTTGCTACAAAACAACAATCAACAATGCTGTATGGAAAATAACATTAGTTGTTTTTGAAATCCTCTACAAAGGGTTTTTTCCAAATGTATCTCTTCCTACTTGCTTTAAAGGGGTTTTCCAAATGCACCTCTTCTCACTTGTTTTCTTTCAGCTTCCTTCTTTCTCTAACCACCGCAAAAAGAAAAGAAAACTATTAGACGAAAAAAACCACAAAATAGAAGAATCACGGATCACAGTGCTGATAGTAGCTGGACTTACTATTTTTGAAATCATCTACAAAGGGTTTTTTTCCAAATGTATTATCTACCACTGTGTTCAATGGTTAGATCAATGTTTCATATTATAGTTAATATACAACCCATCATTCTAATAATTCCTTTTTGACATTGAAAGAAATAATAAGTAAAAAGGTGCATCTAACTTCAAGTACATATATATCGGTATAGATTTTTCTTGCAACTGCATATATCTACATTGTATACTTTTGATGCATAGATATATATAAAGATGATGGAGGGTAACCACATTAATTTATTTTTAATTACATTCATACTCATTGCTATTATTTGTTGCAGCTGATCATTTCATAAAGGGGAATTATTTTGACCACTTCGTAATCAATGCTGAGATCAATTTTCAATATTACACTTAATATACAACCTATCATACATATGAATATTGTCTACATCCAATTTCATATGTGTGTTATGTGCAAAAAACCTTGCCACAGTGGTTGCTTGCAGTCCTAATAGCAGTTGATGCTATAGAACAACACTCAACAATGCCTAATTGAAAATAACATAAACTGTTTTATTGCTTTGCTAAGTTTTAGATGGCAGGTGTTATTGCAACCATCACCACTACATGGAAACCATAATATTGTATAGTTATCTTCACAAATACTATACAAATCCCTTCCATTTGGACTTCTCCTCGACCTATTGGCTCATCATTGCATTTTACTGCACACAACTGCTAGTGTAGGTGTTTGGCAATTACGTGTCTTGCAACATTTCCTATTTTTGGTTGGTATTAATCTTTGGCTTTTGAATTGCAACTATAAAAAATAGGTCACTTATTGTTTTTTAGTTTCTATTTCTAACACAAGCATATTATGTTTGTTCAAAAATCAATCTCATTATATTTCCATAATTTTGTTAGATTTTTTTGCAATGTTAATTCAATCTTAGCCTTCATTTAGAACAAGACTATTCTTTGTTCTCATCGATTCAATACTTCCCTAGTGTTACTTCTCTTCTTTCATCTTGTCTCTCATACCCATGAGTGCTATTGTCATTTATGACAACCCTCTTTTTGATGAAGACTTCTCTTGCATTAATAATAGTATCCATCCAAAGGTAACATCTTCCAACCTCTTGGATCTCTCACAAGATGAAAAATCTTTCTTTTCTTCCTTCCCTAATAGTGGCGATCCTCTTCTTTGAGTTGATTACATTTCTTCTTCATGACTATAATATTTACATTGGTAATTCTACTACAACTACTCATGAGGCCCACTTGGATTTTGATAATCAACTTCTTCATTTCCTATCTCATGATAGACCTTTTTCTCTTCTATTTCTTAATTCTCCTTCTTTAGGGAAATGAGTCTACTCTACAATAATGTGTTCCACTTTTTGGCCAAAGTGGGACATTGAAATTAGCATTTTTCACCAAATTTTCACTTTCTAACACCTATAGCAACTAAACCATTAATAATTTTAAAATTATGTGAACTAGTGATTTTTGATATTATGTGGATTATAATGTATTTTTTTAAAAAATTAATAAATAATTTGTGAGTTATTTTACGTAATTTTGAATTAGTTATTTTTTTTATACGTAATGGTATTTTTAAAAGTGACTTTACTTCAATAAATCATAACTTTATTTGTAGAAAGGATAAAATTATAAATTTTTAAACATAGATTTGTAGCACCGATATTTAGTGCATATATAATTTTTCATAATTTTTTTAATAAATTTTTGAAGTGAGATTAACTATAGTTTAGATATAGGTTGCTTCAATAACACAATTGTTTTTTGTATTCATCCAAATTAACTTCTTCTTTTTTAAAATAAGGACATCAATACTTAGCGAATAGATATTTTTTGTAATTTTTTCTCTAATTTTTATTTTTTCATGTGTGTGAAACAAAGACCTTGATGTTCAATGAAAATTCTACATTGACAAGAAATAAAAAATAAATATAATAATTAAATTAAATATATTCAAATTTGTACTTTTTGGAAAGCTTAAAATAAGGGTTACATGCTTACAAAATATATCTTCTAAATGACTTCATTTGATCCCCCAAAAGGTGAAGTAAGGGTGGTTTTTTGTCAATATTTTGATAGGTGTGGAGGAGACTCCATTATGGATTTGATTTAAGAGTAAGGTGGTTTTTTCTAAGGGGATTTGATTTAACGGGGTTCAAACAACCCTCTTTGATCAAAACCCTTTATATGGAACCCCTCAAAGTTTAAATCATTATATTTTCTAAAAAATATGTGATTTTAGGCAAAAATTAGGATGCTCTAGGAGTGGGCATACTATTGTGGCAACACCACTTAGAAGTAATAGAAATCTAGATCATGATAGCATCATTGACCAACTTCTCAACATGAAATTGGTTGATCTTTCCTCAACAATAGACATTAAGCATTATTCCATTGATTTTTTCTCCCATTCATTCTCCTATACTTGAATCGCACTCAACTAGACATAAACCCTTCCCAATTCATTTATTCATCTTCTTTACCTAGCACTTATTCTATATTTCAATCCCTTGTCTAGACCCATCAACCTCCACTTCTTTTGAGCCTTTTCCAAATCATAGCTTTCTCCCATTCCTCCCAAAGATTAAACGCAGTCCTACACAAAACTTGTTGACTCTACTAAGTACCTCTTATCCACTATTTTGGAGGCTCAATTGATCACTCTTCGTCCTATACATGTAAAAACATTTCTAAGAATAATAATTCAATATTTATTTCTTTTATGTATCATAGAGTGGCTGGTCATTTTTTAATCAATATTAAGCACTAATAGATACAATATAAATATATTATAGTTGATGTCTCTTCTTATGATGCACCTTTCCCTTCATTGTATGACGATGGTACATAAATTTAGTAAGCGAATCCCACAAAGTCATGACACACTTGTCATAATATTGAGACTCCCTTTATTATGACATTTAACTTACCTCTATCATAATATCGAGACCCCTCTAATATGACACTAAGCTTATCTTTGTCATAATATTGAGATCCCTTAATTATGACATTGGGCTTACCTTTGTTGTCACATTGAGGCTACGACCTCTATTATAGCTTCAAGATTGCTTCCATCATTTTGATTAAGTTAATACATGATATTGAGGTTACCTCTATCTTGCTCTCCTTTTGCTTCATGCTTTCTCATGTGCCTTTAGGCCTCTCTTCATCTATTGTGTTGTTACCCATTATGTAACACTTAGGTGTGTTGTCATAAATTATGAGACACAATTTCAAGTGCAATGTCTTTTGGTAATGACACAACCTCTATCTGCATATTTCTAGGGGTAGACACAAACTCTTTTTGCCTACATTCTTGGAGCAAAATATCATGAGTTCTTTTCTATTCTTAAAATCAACCATGCGTACATTCTTTTATATGATTATTTTAAGGGGAGACATACCTAGACCACCACTCACATATTTTGGCATGCTTTCCTCATATCAGTTCCATGCATTATCTATTTTGGGAGGGCGCATCAGTTCTGAACAAAATCGGTTTGCGGCGGCGGATGCGGAACCGCTGGTTCGTGGGCGGGACGCTGGGACTGGGAATAATTTGACGAGATCATCGTGGGATCGCGTTGGACTGGATGCGGACCGTTGGCGATTAACGGTGATGTCTCACGGACAATTCTCCAGTGGAAGTGTCATGCGTATTCCCATCTTTCTCCTCACGTTTAACACTTCTCCACAGGCTCACCATTTCTCGTATCTTATTTTCTTCATACTTTTCAGACATTTACAATTGCATTATCATCCTATAAAAAAAAACTCAAACATCTTTTTTGAATTTTGATTATAAATTCAATTCAATTAAATCATTTTAAAACTTCTCTAAATAAACCATTCTACTTTTGAATTTTGAATACAATCAAATTTACTTACAAATCAAATTGTTTTTAAACTTCTCTAACCAAATCATTCTAGAAAATAAAAATAACATGAAAACAATTTCACATGTTTTTTAAAAACAAATTAAAATGCCTCTTTACCAAAATAAGAACAATTTAAAAAAAAAAGGATGCTTTATATATTTCTAACACCCAGCTGGCTAAAAAATAATAATCTAGAATGCCTCACAATCATTGCAAGCACACCAAATGTGAAAAGGTAGAATCTCTTCTAAAATGCCTCTCCCTCTCCCTAGCTGGAATGTGAAAAGGTGTTATCTTTCTAACGTATCTATCCTCACTTTAGACTATTCCATAGACAACTCCATGCCATTTGTTTTTTGTCTTGTACATGATGATGGGACAACTCCTTAATCTTGTCTGTTCCAATTTGTAAGCCACATTCCTAGGTAGCTGTCTACAACTACTTTGAGGCATTTTTATAGCTGTAACAATCTGTTTTTCTGAGGCCATTTTAGGTGTGTAGATTGGATTCTTTCATATTTATGCACATGAATTGCCAGAGATTTCTCATTACGTCACTTGCTTCTTTTGTTAAGTCTAGTAATACTTCTCTTCATATTGCAATAGTCTATATTATTGGATAATGTGTGGATCGCCTTATTTACATTAAACATTAATTGTAGATGTTAAATTTGGACAAATAAAATGAGTTAATATATCAAATATAGACTCAATTCAAATTGAACACACACCTAGCAAATGGAGGTATTGAACAAGTAAATGATATAAAACAGAAGCTAAGCGCCTATGATTTTTAGGATTGTTCCATGATAATGTAGATGCATTGATATAGAATGATGTTGGTTTCTCTTTGCTTGAGATTGCCAAATTGTGTAGCACATAGTTGTATGGGAGTGTGCTCCCTTTGTCCTTTGGAGGGGGTCTCTTAAATAAACCTTCAACCATCACAATGAAGGGCTAGGATTTGATCGGAAGATCATGGGTGAGAAAAATCTTGTATCATTGTGCAAGATCTCCAAGTGACAAGTGGAAGGAAAGGATGAATTGCAGGTAATGGAGGGTGGAGATTTGAGCACATGGAAGATTCACACATTTGGGAGAGTGTGGAGACATGTTTGAAAATGGAGGGTGAAGATTACCTTAGAATGCATGAAGCTTGGAGATTCAAGCATGTTGATGTGTAGGAGAGAGGCAAGTGGATGGAGAGGATCAAATCTTGGAATCAAGGGTGGAGATTTGAGCATGTGGGAGAGTGTGAAGATGTGTGAAAATGGAGGGTGGAGATAGTTGTGGATTTTGAATGGATGATGAAAGTTAAAAGGTAATTTATTTTATATTCTAGAGTGGAAAGAAAATTATTTGATTAATTTGAGGAATGAATTAGCCTGTTTAAATAATAGGCATAACTCACTTAATTAATTAATCATAGGAAAGGACTTGCTTAATTAAATAAGTAGGATTTATTTAATTAACTAGTGATAAGAATTAATTAAATATGATTTAATCAATTCATGAAATTGATGAAGGGATTAGTTTAATTAATTAATTAAATAAAATTTATTTAATTAACTAATCATTAGAAGAAAGATGGTAGGATTAACAATGTGAATTGATGGTAGTGTGGCAATGTTAGATTGGAATACATACATTTATTTTAAGTGTCTACAATAGTTTCACATTTCTCTCTTTTTGGTCCAAAGGAAGTGCTAATTCATCTTAGAGATTATTATTCTTATCAAACTATTGTATCCACTTTCTCCTACAAAAAAAAATAGTTTTTTAAATGTTAATATAATATTTTATGGAACTTTATTTCCACACAAGAACAATTGAATTCTTCTTCACCATTGTGTTATTTTCTTTGTACTTCAGATCTAGTCATCTTCTAATTTCTTCTTCACACACCTGACACTCACATAGTTATTAGAGCCTTACCAAAATTTTATTTACTATCATTTCACATTTCACAAGTTTAGAATAAAAGTGTATTCCATAGATCAAAATCACCACTATTGCTCTTTTCACATTGGAATAATAATGAAATGTAGACCAAAAATTATTATTATTTGTAGCACTTAGTTTAGATGCACTTAGGTTGAGTATATGTATGTGTAAATACACACAAAAATAAAGGTCTAATTATTATACTTAGACACATATCAACTAAGTTTACACAATTTTTTTTATTTTTTTATTTGCTTCTTTTAGAGGTTGAAAACCAAAATAGGGCCTAACCACATTAGTAGATTCTTGTGTAGTAACCTCTTTTCCCCTTGTCTTAGACATAGGTTGCATGAAAATAACTCTCCTCTCTGGATTTGAAGGATTCACACTTTGATTTTTATATTCCTAACTCCTCTTCATGCTTTTTATTATTTATTTTTATTATAATATTTTAAATTTTATTGGTACACTCACTTCATTGTTACATCTCTATTTAAGCAATGGACAGGTTAGTGCTTGGTAATACCTTATTGTTCTTATTTTTACATCTTATAAATTATATGTTGTACCTTGTTACATATTTTAGTTGGATTGTTTTTTTATTGTATCATTGTCAAAGGAATATTTTGTAATTATATTTAATTGATTAAATAATCTTTTCTCTTTACAAAGATCATTTGAATAACATTTATCACATTAGTTTACAAATTTCTCTAACATTTCTCACAGTCTCATTCCCAATTTCATTAGCATAATATAACTTTAAATAAGGCATGAAAACTTTTATTATTGAGAGAAGCTATTATGTTAATGAGGAACTTCCATAGGGGTGAAACATTTAGGAAATGATTTTAGTTGAACCCCTCTCCTAGTTCTTGGTCTCTCAATAACTATAAAGACCTATCCCCTAAATATCTTTAGGAAATGATTTTAGTTGAACCCCTCATCTAGTATCTTTCCTTCTAATGCTTACTCTACCTATGTCAACCTATCCCCTAAATATGGACTCCTAGAATTTGATAAAAATCATAAAGTGATCATCCAACCTCTTGAAATGTTAGGAAAATAGGTGTTATGATTTAAATTCATATGGGTCAAGATAAAATTACAAATGCACATCAAGAGTTAGTCAACAAGAAATCACACCACTCTATCTAGCCCAACTCATTATATGACAAATTGGTCTACTATAAAGAGCTCCTTCACTAGAATCACAAACAAGCCTACTGTCAAATTGTGTTCTAGTAAATTTAGGTGTCATGTTAATATAGGCATATAATTGTCACTTTGAAATTAGAAAAACTTAAAAAATTGATAAAAATAAAAAATCTATAAAAGTTGGAAGGTAAAAAGCATAAAAAATGGGAAAAACATGATAAAAGCAAAAAATACAAGTCACCAAATGTATCCTTACAAAAAGGGTGACCCAACAAGTCACTTAGGTGTATTTCCCTCCAAAAAAGATGATCTAGTAGGAAAAAAATGATGGCCTAGGCCATGGCATACCAAACTATAGATTGCTCAAAAAAAAAAAAATGAAGATGAAATTTAAAAAAATGAAAGCATGACTACATTCCCTATCTAGACACCTATATTTTGTAATTGATTCCCTAAATTCGATAGCCATTTTGACATGAATCTAACAAAAGTTCAAACTATGGAAAAAGAGGGGTTTTCTTATTTTTCATGTCTATGGGTCATTTTCCTAGGGATGGGCTGCAATTATAGTAAGAATTCTCTCATTGTTACTCTTTGTTGGTTGTAATCTCACTCAATTTTGTCACCATTAATCTAGAGCCAAAATTATCCTCCACAACAAGTGTGAATGGAGTTTAAAATGAACCAATTTGACATATAATGGATTAGTTTTCTAAATTTTTGGTAAATTTATCATTCATGGAAAATAAGGTGAAATAGGTAAATCTCACATTCTACCATCATGGTAAATCCTCTTTTCTATATTCTCCACATAATTTGAGCCAATTCTTTGATTACATGTACTTTAGTTAGTTTTTGTTTTCTATCATGTAGGTTTTGAACAAATGATGGGAGTGAATGGTGAAGGAAGTTTCTCCCTAACCCAACATCAATGTTGAGTACTCTTGTTGAACTTAGCATTAGTTGTACTTTCAAGATTACAATAAACAATGCATGATAACAAACTAGGTGATTATAGGTACAATTTTGAAGAATTACATACTTATTTTGGAAAATTCCACCTACCTTATCTGTGGACTACTATACTCAAGGGGGAAAATATGTGGATGCCCAAAATTACATGAGCATACATATAAGTCTAATAATGATCTAATGATTTATATCACAACCCATGTTGTGTGAATAAGACACTCTCTCAACCTTTGTGACCTTGATGGAAGTGTTTTATCATCCCCTTTGACCCTTCCTTTCTCTTGTCTCATCATCCCAATCCTTTTTCCTTGATTGCATACTCTTTGAATCTTTTATTTTTTTCTACCTTTCAAATGGTGGTGTCGTTTTAGAACTTTTAGGGTCACCCAAGCATCTCTAAGTTTTCCTAGGTGACCCACCTTGGGAAAAGAGGTGACCTCAATATTTTTGATGTGTGAGACTCAATTTTGGTTATTTCCCCACCATTTTTGCACTTGATCTCAAGCCTAACTTAGTTCTAATTGTACCTACTTTTGTAAATTCTTGAATTACCCACCTAATTGTGAATCTAATTGATATTTTAAGCCTATTTAAACAACCCCAATTAGATTCCAAATGGTATTTGGTTGTTTATTCATAGCCTATTGTAAGAATTTTATTTATTTTTGCCTCTCTTGTCATAATTATTCGAGAAAGTTAGAAGGTTGATTAAAGACATCAGGTTTCCACAACCCATAATGATTAGTGTAAATTATTTTTGGATTAATTGTGTAGTATTTATTTTACATCAATATTTCAGATCACACTTTGTGATCCATCAATAGGATTATAGAGAGATGTAGGATGAAAATGGTTGTTTGTAGACCAAGAATAGATAAAAAGAGAAGGGGGAGGGGGAAGGTAGCACTTGATTTAAGGTTTAGACTAAAAAACTAATACTATAATAAGAAATACAAATATTATAATGCATATGCATAAAATGACTTAAGTGCAATGTCTTATGATATGATCAAGGTGTGGATATATCAATGATAATACAAAGCAAATAACAATTATAAATATGCATACTTATATTATATATGTGTACATATATGTATACTTGAATGAACCTAATTTTACTGAAATGAGAAATTAACAAAAGCAAAAATAATTATAAAACTACGTATTATATTTATGTTATTCATTTAAATTATATATACAAGGAAATCATATTAGATACATGTGACTTATGTATAACTAAAGACATACCATAAAGCTATATGCAAATAAATTATATCTATATATATCATTAAATACATACCTTAACGAATAAAATATTTAAAATGAACACCAAAAAAAATATAATTATGAAAAGGATAGGCCTATATATATGAGGAAGATAAGATCTTGTAATATGATTATATATTTAAACATATAAATGAATAAAAATATCATTTGTATAAATCATATATGTATATACATTAAATGACTTAAATATATTGCCTTAAAATAAGATTAAAGGTTTATATACCAATCATTATAATATTTAATTAAATACATAAACAACTTATGTGCAAGATATTGAAAAAAATAATTAATCTAAACCTACGAGAAGAATAGGAATAAAGATAAAAATTCCTAAGAAGACATATTTTTTGTATCTTACACATGACATTTTTCTAAAAGAAAGAATGAGACAAAAGAAAAGGAAGAAAATAGAACTTTGGTAAAAGAGACACTAATCATTAAATATGTGCAAAAATTAATGGACAAATAAGATAAAATGAATAGGATTAAATGTTTAAAGATGTTTAAAAATAAGCAAGAAAAGTCTAAGAAAATATAAAAAATTAAAACACAAATAGGATCAATAAAAGAAATAATCTTTAATGATAAAAAGACTAAGACAAAAGTAAAAGAAGAAAATATATAATTAGGATGTCTAAGTGTGAATATGGAAGACCTATATGTATGTTTATGGTATATGCTTAAATGATAATATGGTTTATCATTTAAGATGCATATGACTTAAATATATCATATGTATAATTAAAGGCCTACCATAAATAGATAAGTTAAATCTAAAAATACCAATTAAATATAGACCATAAATATGAAAAAGATAGAAATGCATATAAAGAGTATCAATTAATTAAATAGATATGCATATGGGGGGTTGATAGGGAACTAAAGAAGAAGGATGAGAAGGAGAACATGACGAAGAGGAAGCCATATTAGGGAAGGGGTTGGTTGAAAGGGAGAGAAGGAAAAAATAAGAGGGGGGGAGGTGGGGTGTTCTAAGGTTAGATATAAGTGGTTTCCAAGAGAGATTAAGCTCCAATGTTTGTCAAAATTAAGGTTAGAGGGATGGTTATTGATTTCTATGGCTTCCTTGAGCTTTCTTTTGAATAATTTATCTTCTATGGAAAATATTAGTGTGTTTTCTAAACAAATATGGTGCTTTATGGAGGAGGATTAGTTAGCTAGGGTTGATTTGAGAACATGATCATGTTTGATTTCTACATAGTGTTCTTTGATTATGGTTTTGAAAGAGCAAAAAAATTCACCAATATAGGGGTGTGATGTAGGAGCATCCATGGTGACTTGCAATCCTTTGTCAACAAAAAGGTTGAATTTTTGAATTGTGCAATTTTGGATTTTTGAAGTGGATTAATTTTTGGATTGGATTACATGTTGAGGATGGCTAAATATTTATCTTCAAATATTTAAACTTGTCAATTAAATTCCTTTGCAACTTTGACAAGTTTACTTAGTGGGTGAAAAAGGAAAAAACAGTTTTAAATATTTTTATTGCAAATTTCTTGAAAATATTTGTGAGGCATTGTATTTTGAAATTGTGGAGTTTTAAAGCACTCCAAAATGATCCCTAAAAAGTAGGGACTAAGGAAATGGGAACCTAGGCCCGCTTTTTTTATTTTTGCTTTTTTAGGTGTCAAAAGGAGAGAATAAAATAAATTGAAACTCCTATCTTTTGGGGGGGGTTTAATGATTTTTTAGGGGATTTAATGAGAAGCAACACCATGGTTCGTGCTATATTGGATAAGGAAAAATAAAGATGAGGAAGTTAATTTTTGGAGAGGTGGTGTTGAGAAACAGAAAACCCACTATTCATTGAAGCAGTTTTCAAGAAGAATTTTGAAGGAAAAGAGAAGAGTGTGTACCTTTCTCTGGAGAATGAATTTTTGTGTGTTTATTGTAGGTTTGTATTGATTCATAACAGTCCTTTAAGGTTTCAAACAATAGAGATGAAGATTCAAAAGTTACAGGTGGTGTTTTAATGTCGAGAGATGAATTTTGTTTACAAAAGCTCATATAACTAAGCGTAATAACGTATTTGAGTATTTTTCCTTGCATATATGATGCTTGTAGGAAGATTATTTGCTACATATCAGTTCTTTTATGACTGTAATTCAATTGTAATCAGATTTATTTAAATGAGAAAAATTAGTGGTTTCCTGTGCAGTCAATTTTTTGAGTTTAATTTACAATTTATCTTTTCTGTATTTGCAATTGTTGTGATGAATTTTGAGAGGGTTTGAGAGCAGTGAATCCTCTCTACATTAGTGGTATCATAGTATCAAAATATTGAGTGTGTAAACATACCACCGAAGAGAGGCAGTTTGCACCAGGATCTCTATGTTGTGTGTGGTGGAGAAAATAGATGGGAGAGGGCCCATCGTGGTAGAGGCAAAGGAAGAGGAAGAATGGAATTTTTTTTCCATGATGATGATTTCAGAGCTTTGAGAAGGAAAGTGGAAACACTTCAAGAATATTTAAGAAGAGGGTTTGCATAGATAAGGGAACCAATGAGTGATGAGGAAGAAGAAGAAGCTCCAGAGAATGCTAGCCAAACAACTGAACAAAGAGAGGAAGTTGCAACATTTGCAAGGAATCCATTGTTGAGATTTTTATCAAAAATGGGGAAAATACCTAAGATTTATGTCCCTACCTTTCATGGAAGTTTGAATCTAGAAGAACTAGTAGATTGGATAAATGATATGGAGGAATACTTTGAATTTGAAGAAGTTGAAGACTCAGATAGAGTGAGATTTTCCAAGACAAGATTGAAGTGACATGCTTTAATTTGGTGGAGAGAAATTCAATTAGAAAGAGGTAGAAAAAGGAAGGATAAAATCATAAGGTGGGACAAAATGGTAGAGAAAATGAAAAGGAAATTTATTCTAGTGGATTATGAGTTGGATTTGCTCAAGAAAATGCAAAGGTTGAAGCAAGGAACAAAAATGGTGAAAGAATATACAGAGGAGTTTCATAGGATCTTGATTATAACGGGACATGTTGAAGAAACTAAGGAGAAGTTTTCAAGATACATTAATGGTTTGAGGCCAAGCATACAAGAGGAGATGACTTTGGTGAGAGTTTACACAATGGAAGATGCATATAAAATTTCTTTAAAAATCGAGGAAAGAATGAATAAAAGGTATGAAAGTAAGCAAAGAGGAAGAGGCCATGAAAAGGAGGTTGAAGGAAGAACATATGGAGCAAAAAATAATCAGAAAAATCAGAAAAATGAAGACCAAGGCTGCATCAAACAACATAGGAATGAGGATTCTTATGGGCCAAGAGATCAAAATCCAAGAGGTAGAGGAAGATCGGGTAGAGGTTTTGGAAGATAAACCTTTCGAGGAACTTGTTTTAAGTGTGGAGAAGAAGGTCATAGGGAATATGATTTTCCTCATGAAGAGGAAATACAAAGAAGAAGAACTGAAAATCAGAATAGAGCAGCAAATGTTTATGCAGAAGATCATGCACACTCAACACATTCGAAAGAAGCAGAAGATGGTGAAACTTTAATGGCAAGGAGAACTCTCTTGAATGAAGATGATAAATCAATACAAAGAAAAAGTTTGTTTAGAACAAGATGCAAGTGCAAGAACAAGGTATGTAATGTCATCATAGATGGAGGTAGTACAGGCAATCTCATTTCCAAAGAGATGGTGAGAAAATTGCATCTAGAGAGAAGAAGGCATCTGCATCCGTATAGGATAGCATGGCTACAATATGATAAAGTTTTGATCAATGAACAAAGTTAAATAAATATTAATATTCATGTGCTCCATTATGTGGACTAACTCTCCAAGTGCCTATGAAGGTGTGTAAAGTGAAAACCCTTATTTCATTGGGGTTATAAAGATTTTAATGTCATTTCCTAATGGATTTGGCATGCACTATAATGCTAATGTGAAGAGAGAAGGCCTATGTGTAAGGATATGGTGTTGTACACTGCATAAAATTTTATATTATATGTTATAATTAAATAATTATTTAGTTGTGATGCACCTAGGTGGTGTGGTTAATCACACTAAGTAATTATTTGGGGACCACTTTATGTTGTATTGTAACATTGTATTATTATTTAATGTGTGGGAGACACGAAATAATTTAATATTGGGGAATATTTAAAAAATGAAAACTTCGTACTCAATATTAAATAATGGATTAGTGGTTTTGTATTCACATGGTTTTGTGGTACATGGTTTTATCTTACCACTTGGTTGTATTTGTGTGAGCTTGAATCTATAAAAGCAAGCACATGTTTAGTGGTTAAGGTTGGTTGCATGAGTGGGTTGTCATCATTGAGTCTTTTTGAGGAGTGCATATGTGAAGCATGGCATGGGATGTGTAGATTCATGCTTGGAGAGGCTTCATGCTTCAGAGGTATTCATTACAACTCTTGTATGCTTTATTGTTGAATAATAGATGGAGTATGGATACTTTTGGAGGTTGGGTTTTTCCCTCTTGAGGGTTTTCCTAGGGTATATCTTGTGTTATCTTGTGGCTTGTCTATTTGATCTATGCATTATGGTTTCTTATATGCATGTTTTTCTCTCATGGGGTTATGTAGGAAATGGATTAAGATTCTAGGTTATGATGCATTATTTGCTAACAAGTGGTTTTAGACCTATAATGGTTGATGGGAGGTGTGAGCTTCCATGTTTTGGTTATAACCCTTGTTTGAGTAGATTTATGCAAAGTTGAATCCATGGAAATGCATGATAGATTTGAGACATTACAAGATATGGAACACATGTTGCAGGTGTTTGTTTACAGATTTAGGATTTTGGGTTGTCAAGATTTATTAGGTTATTGTAGATTTGAAGCTTGAAAAATTTGGGTCAAAAGGGTTTTCTTGGATTGAGTTTTCATATGAGGGTTTGTAGAGGAAATTTTCTAGATGACCTCTTGGGATAAAATGGACCCCACCATTGGATCCGAGAGGCTCGAGACATGAAAATAACATAAAATTCGACCTATTTTGACCAAGTTGAAAAAAACACAAAAAAAAATTTCCCCCGTAGCTCATCATATGACCATACAACCGCTGACATCTATAGAGGTGGGTCACAAAAATAAAAAATTAAAAAAAATAAATTGGCCCTTTTTCAAATATTCTTCTAGGAAAAATAAAAATAAGTTTATTAAAAAAATATTTTAATTATTTTTTAAAATATATATAAATTAAGGGGAGCATTTCGCCCCACTCAATATCGAGTTCACTTGTACCAACATAGTATTGAAAACCTCCGGTATTAGCCCTCGATGATAGGGCCCTGATCGCTCGAGGTTGTCATCGTGGTGGGGTAAGCTCCAACAGCCCTCGTTCGAAGGGTTAAATTTTTAAAAAAACTACCCAAAAAAAATATTTTTAAATGCTTTTAACAAAAATTAAATTCCACCGTTTAAATTTTCAAGTTTGAAAAAATAGATTGGATTATTTAATTTTTAAGATCTGTAGCAATAAAATTTGGAAAATAAAAATAAAATCGGATTTTTTAACCTTTTCGGGTCTGCCACCAGGGTGTCACCTGGGTGTCACCAGCCAACCACCGCCACTGGTGGGTTGTTGATGGCTCAGCCCAGGGGCCACCGACTACTCCTCTACATGGGAAAATTGGTTGTTGTTTTCAAACTATCATAACTTTCACCCAGGAGCTCAAATTTTTGACCTATTATACTCGTTGGAAAGGTGGTTTCGGGCACTACATAGTGGTATAGGTTTGGTTCCATTATTTTAATATTTTGATCAATTTTTGGGGCCTAGAAGCCAGATGTTCTCTTGTATGCGATTTTGAGCATAAATTTTGCATACATAATTTAATTTTTGATTTTGAATAGGCATTGGAGAGAATGTGCAATGTACTACATAGTGGATCAAGTTGATTATCAATTTGTGGTGTAGGGAACATTTGGTACTTGTTTGATAACTTATAGGAGCTTGAGATTCAAGGTGTGTTTGTGTGAACATCCAAACGAGTCAAGAGGTGAAACCTTGAGGGAGTACATATTTTTATATGATATTTATGATGGTACAACTGATTATTAGTTTGGTGCTTCTTGGTACAGGTTTACAAGTGATTTTCAGAGTTGGACTAGTGATAGGTACATAGGTTGTCTTTGGTTTTGAGGACATGGGTTGACACAAGTGGAGACTTGGAGTCTTGTATGGGTGATAGTTGAGTGTAGGTACAATGATGACTATGATTATGGTGTCATGGGTATGTAGGTATATTTATGCTTTGGCATGACATGATCATGTATATGGTTGTTTGGTGGTATTTTGGTTTGGTGTTAGGAGGTTGTCTCTATCTCCTTGATGCTTGATTAGTTTCTTGACTATGGTTACTCATTTGTAGAAATTTTTAGAAAATCAGATCTGTGGTTGATTTGGTGTTTGATTCTTGATGTCTATAGGATTATCTTCTTTAATATCTTGGTTTGTAGGTTACTAATGGGATGATGAGTTTGCATGTTTCAGTGGTTGGATCTATGATTTTGTGATCGGTATGTGTGTATAGCCTATTGATTGTAGTGGGATGAATCAGATGTGGACTATCTATATCCACCAGGCTTGATTCATTGTTGTTGCAGACTTTGTTAGTTGGCCTTGTCTGTGGTCATTTGTGCATTGGTATGTTGCTTTGGGATGAGAGGATGGATGATTAGAGTACATGATTAGTCAATTGATGGGACTTATAGCATGTGGTTTGATCATGTAACTGTCATGACAACTTGGTTATTTTATTGGTTACACTTTTAGTGGGAGATTTTGATAGTGATGATTTGGCAATGTAGGATTGGTTCTTGATGGTTTGATGATGGTTGTATGTATCTTCTTGGTTTAGAGATCTTGGTTTCACTTGTTCTCTAGAGTTGTTGAGATTTTAGTTGAGTGTGTGTAGACCTAGATGATCTTCATGGAGGAGATGATTGTCATGATGCCATGTGTAGCTCGATATCATGGTTCAGTGGGAGTTGTTGGTAGTGACATGGATGCATAATTGGTGATGGTTATCTTAATGTGATTGGAGATGTGGTTTCTTGGTTTAGAGTTTTTTTTATTATGTCATGATATACTCTTAATTCTAGATTAGAGTTTGGAATGTTACATGTTCTCTTGAGACTAGGAAGTATGCATTGTCACATGTGATCTCCTAGGAGGATATGGTTAGTCATGATATGATAGGTTCCTAATTCTACGGTTTAGGAGGTGGTTATTGGGCTGATTTCTTGATTTGGGAATGGATACTTTGAGTTTGATCTTCTTGGTTAGAGAGGCTTACATCCATGTTGGAATTTTATATGATTCATATGTTGTGTTTGATCTAAGATATTGAACGTTGTTTTGGGTGTTGTTGAGGCTTCTCATTTGGGGTTGTTAGGAGATCATACTTGACACAACATTACACTTTTGAGGTGTTGGTAGGAAATGTTATAGTTTACAAGTTTTCTCTCTTCATGGTTCCTTCTTGGAGGTTCATGTTCATATGATTTGGGAGGATGGTGACAACATGTTGTGAGAGATTATGCAACTATTTGGGTTGCATATGTATTATCATTGTTATCATTCTTGGTACTTCACTATTGATTATTTGTCACACCTTGATATAGTATTGATTGGTAGATTCAATATGCTTTGGCATTACCCATGCAATGGGAGTTCCTAGATATGTACTTCATTGACAAGTTTGATAAAAAGAGCTTGTGATGCAGTTTATGGGTTGCATTGGTTGTTGGCATGGGTTTATTAAAGTTATTGATTCTTAGGAGGTATGGATGGTTGAATGTATTAGCATGTGTTGTGGATACTATTTCTGATCATGTGGGTTTTTCATATTTCACATCATCTTGGTTAGAGCTTTTGGTATCACTTGGATTTGATGCTTGTGTTATTGGATTGGTGCATCTTCACCTTGAAATGTTCCTTTTATTCCATAGGTGGCACATTGGAGGATGAGAGTTCTTGCTTGAGATGGTGGTCACTTCATTCTTATTGC
>VDFB02312785.1:0-22236 GCA_007258455.2 Sequoia sempervirens
TTTCGGGATGTATCCTTCCCTCATCAACAACACTCTCATCATCATCATTGGGATGTATCCTTCCCTATCCTTGTGTTGTTTCGGGATGTATCCTTCCCTCATCAACAATACTCTCATCATCATCATCAATCCATCTTGGCTTGTAGTTTGACTAGGGCAACATCATATTTATTTTTGAATCCATTTGTGCTTTCTTTCTTCTTCCCAATCTCCTATCGCTTATCATCCTCTCTTGTCCATCATTTTGCATCATCTTCCTCATCTCGCCTTTCATCTCATCGATCCATCATCTATCAACCTATCATTGATCCTCACCTATCATGAGGTCAATCATTATAATCCTATCATTAACTCTCACCTATCATGAGATCAATTATCAAAATCATCATCATCATCATTTCATATCAATCTTTCAATAGTGGTTTTTATCAAATCATCTTTATTGCCCGATGAATCGGACATCAAATCAATGTAAATTTTCAAAAATCATCAAAAAATTCCAATAATTTTTATTTTTATTTTTATTTTTTTTCCGAAAAATTCAAAATTTTATCCGATTCATCACCCGAGAGGGCATATAGCATCGTCAATCAAATTTTCAAAGTCAGGGGAAAATTTTTGTTATTTGAATTTTTCTTTGAAGCAATGCGTAAAACACATCACTTCAAAGAGGGGCAAAATGTATACATCTAAAAATGGTCACATTAAATCAAACCTAATAAGTAATTAAATATGAATTATTTAATTAATCTTCTAGAGTCATCTACATATAAATAAATTTAATTATTTATTTATATCATTCACTTTCTAATTCTTCTAATTTAATTAAATAAATAAGTTTATTTAATTAATACCATCTTCCATATTCCTCTTAATTAATTAAATAGATTTTATAATTTATTTATATTAATTATCATAAGTTTGAATTTTAAATTCAAATGATATTCCTCTAAATTCCTTTTCCACATTTAATTAAATATTTTGAATATTTAATTAAACACTTTCTAATTCTTCACCTTACATGTAATTAAATATTCTAAATATTTAATTAGAAACTTTCCTCGCTCTTCATATAATTAAATATTCTAAAATATTTAATTAGAAACTTTCTTCTCTTCATATAATTAAATATTCTAAAATATTTGATTAGAAACTTTCTTCACTTCATATTTAATTAAGTATTTTATATATTTAATTAAACGCTTTTTTATCATCTTCTCACACATAATTAAATATTAATTATTTAATTATGGAAACTTCTAAAATCCTTGTCACATATAATTAAATAACTTAATTATTTAATTATGGGATTTATCTTCAACTATCAACTAACTCCTCAAATGACAACTTTCCTTCAATTTTGAATGGAAAAGATTGTGTAGGAGGAAACATCTTCCATTATTCTCTCAACCTTCCATCTTTTTCTTAACCTCCAAAATCTCTCACTGTTCATCTTGACATGCTTGATTTCAACCGTCGATCTTTGCCAACTAGATTATTGCCTCCAAAACCCTATAAATACAACCTCTTTGTGAGTTGAAAAGAATCCTGGATTTGGTGAATTTAATGCGATTACTATAGTTGCATTCTATCTAGCATTCAGGCATCTTGTTTTCTTGAACTTAGCATAGTATTTTAGCTTCATCATTTAGCATAATAATCATGATAGAATAGTCTTGCACAAGCTATTTTAATTTCATTTATCATAGTTTCGTATCTTAGCTTAATCATATCACATCATTTAGCAATAGACATGCATGTTGCATAATATCGTTCTCTAAGTTGTCCTTCTGCCAAGCTGCTGCTTACAATAGCTGAGAGCCAACAACTTACAACAGAATCCTTGGAGATAGAGGACAATGGGACGTCATTGAGGAAATTGTTGTTATTGAGAGTTTGTTTATCTTTTAATTAGTTTTCTTCAATATAATGTAGCATTGGTGTGTTTGTTTATCCTTTTAGTTATTCCACATATTCACACACACAATAACCCCTCCAAAAAACCCTATACAAAACATCAATGCTGGCAACTGAGTCTCCTTACCATGTCAACTAGCCTACGGGAACTCTGGAATAGGCTAATTGAGTCTTAGTATTGCTCAAGAGCGAGAAGGGGACATTACATTCACCCAAAGACAGCATGTCTTCCTAATTGGCAGTTGCATCCCAACCCCCTTCTCGCTCTAGCAGATAGACAAGTCTAATATTCCCTAAGATATTTCTCAACCATCCATCAAATATTTCTGTAGCATCTAATCTAGACTCTTGTGATGCTTTCAAAGTGGCTTATGCAAGAGTCAGTGGATACATAATTTGATCGCAAAGGGTGCCAGGAGAAGTATAAGGCTGTTGAGGCACATAGAATATGTTTTAACTGATTTGTGGAATTTGAATCTTATCACAACTCTCATTTGATTTCTTAGTTCTTCCATTTGCTACTGGCCAAAGATCTCGAAGAACACAAAATATTGAACTCTTACCACTTCCATTTGGACCAGTCACAATCAAGCTTCTTTGTGGATTGACTTCGAAAGTTAGTTTCCTTGGCCAACCATTTTTGAGTAGGAGTAATGATGTCAACTTCAGAAAAGGAGATACTATCCTTATCCAGAAAATGATCAAATTTCTTTGAGTTCCTCTTCTCTTCTATAAGCATTAAAGGATTAAGCATAGTAGACTTTACATCTTTTTGAGCAGCATCCAACAACTCATCCAATTCCATAATTCTGTGCATTTCCCCATAAAGCTCTTGGAATTTTCCATAAAGTTCAAGTACATCACCAAATGCAAGGAAGCTCTGAGATACCACCGATGCTAAGAATCGTAGTGCATGAGCCAACTCCTCTTGGACATAAGTTTGAGCCTAATCTCCTTTATGATCCATAACATACATTAAACATAAACCACATGTCACACTGTGTGGAAACTGCTTTGTGATAAACTCATCTGCAATTCAAAATAACCATTTCTTCTTCAAAAGGTCTTTAGAGTGCTCAAACAAATCTCTAAACTTCGACTCTACCATCTCTTGCTCTTGGGAACCACCTCCAAAGAATGTAACAAACCCTGCATGAGAATGAAGTCTTGAATGCATGAACCTAGATATGCTTTCAGGTTGTTGTTCTTTGCTTGTCAGCGATTCAAAATTTGGAGTAACTGACCATAAAAATCCCAATCCCAATAACATGTATGCATATAATATCATAACCCCCCTTTTTCCTGTGAGCATATTCATATGCAAAGTAAGCCACGAAATATCTACGATTGGCTTCACCATTCCAGTAACAAGCCTAGACAGATCATCACTAACCCTGTCTGCATTATTTGTTATCCACTGATCTGCATCTTTGCCTCTCTAATTGATGGAATACCTTGTCAAACACATTTTTGCTAAAATGATTCTTTGAAAGATAATTTGTCAAGCTTATCCGCCATTCTAAAGCCAGTCTTGCTGTTAAATACCTCAGATCAGATTGCTTCACTTGCTTGGCTACCATATGAGGCTCCTTCTGTTATCTCCTGGATTTGCACCCCGTTGAATATGAAATTCAACAATCTAGTGAAAACACGAGAATGATCCCAAGGTGTGGGTACCTTATACGAGATCAAACCTTCGGAGAAGGCCGACTTCCTATGGTGTCACCTTAAAACTAATCTATTGCTTTTACTAGGAAAAGGGGTAAGGAGTGCATAAACTGAAAATTGAAAGCTTTTAAAAGGGTGATAGACCAAAATACGAACTAAGACCTGCAAACACAACTACATACACAGGTCGATCAATAACACAGTTTAACTTGCACAACTTAATTCCATATGCCTTTGCATCAGTATTTCATGAGGAGGACATAATGGATAATCCTAGAAGGAAAAGGAAATTTCAAAACTTGGATTATTTGCACTCAACACTACTCATGACCTGCAAAAGCATACACTTTCTGCACAAAGGTGCCACCAAATAAACTCAACTACAAGGAATGAAGTACTTCACAAGATAATTGAATCATTCACCAAAAGGCACACAATAGAGCACATAAAATTAAGAAAGGCAAAACACTTATTTTTATTGATCTCAAAGGTAAAAACTGGTAAACATGTCAAACTGAGTTACAAACACTGTATTTTCTCTAAAGGACTCAAAAGAAGTCATAGAGCAGAAAAGAACAAATCAGAACTAATTACAAATGAGTCACACAAGTGACTATATTCCAAAACTCCCTCCAAATTCCACTAAAGAAGGATCTAGAAGCTCCATGAGCTTATATGCCTCCATAAAACCTATTTTTAAGCCTTCTAAAAGACTCAAAAAAGACACAATAGATAAGAAAAAGTCAAGCCACATCATCTTCCATCATAAAGCACCTAAAAATGCTCCAAATGTCCTCAAACTGACTTCAAACAACCCTATATACTCTCCATATGTTTGTAAACTGCCTCAACCTCCCTACATGCTTGGCTCATAAATTTTCAATAATACCACCCTTTGACTCATAAAACAAATGAAAGCTATTAGTTTTGCACCACAAATATCATTAAAGTGACATATAACATATCACTTTAATATTATTCACATTCAAATTAGATGCAAAAAAAAAAAAAAAACAGAAAAAAAAGCAAAATACAAATCATACATAAAGCACTTTATATTTAGCAAGGGAGTATTAGTTATAAAAATGTTGTTTAAAATCATAGGCAAAAAAATGCCTTAGTGCTCACGTGCCATTTTAGGGCATTGAAAACCCTAAACATACACGCACAGCTCAACACACATTTTCCATTTCAGTCATTCTTTTCATTTCACTCTGCTGTGAGGGCGCCGCCAGGGTTTCTCTTGCATCCGAAGGTTTCATGAGATTTTCTGGAGGATTTGTTTTATGCAGATTCTGTGTACATTTTGGTAAGCATCATCATTTTCTTCAATGTGCTGCTTCGAGCCACATTTAAACAGAAAATATTTGGGCATATGTTTTGGTTTTCTGTGCATTTCATGCTCAACTCGAGCTCTGCCAAGATTCATTTCTGTCTGCATTTGATCTATTAAAAGAAGATAGACGGCTTAAAGCCATTGTAAATGCCGTTACTTTCACATTTTGCACTTTTTTATGTTGCATATCACTGTATGTTACAGGAACTTGGGGTTTTCAGTTCCCTCGTGGCCGCGGCCTCACCATATTTCTTTGAGGTTTCTGCATTTTATGTATCTCCATATGCCCGACTCAGTTATTGTGCAGAAATAATGGAAACCCTTATTTTCCTGTGTCTTTTCTCACAGCAGTCCTCTATACTTTACTTAACATCTGTGAATAGAAAAAGTTCCCTTATACAATAGCCGTGGCTATATTTTTCCTTGCAGGCTTCTGGGGTTTCTTTGTGATGCCATGTAACTGCGGCCAGCAGTATCATAATTCTTTCACTATGATAAGATCGAGCAAGATTATAACATGAATGAGATTCATGAGAGGGTGTACAGTTGAAACAAGAGCTATCTCAGTCAACTGTTCATAGAAAGAATGCTGCCCTGAAACCCTTACTTTGTTCTTATGATTGTGCTTGCATCTGTATCTTTACTACGCAATGGATGACTGTGCCACTGCATTGACTGTCATAATTTCATTTGGATTTTCTGTGTTCAAACTCTCTGCTCATTATGACTGTCATGATTGTACTGTATTTCTTTTATGGCAGTACATGCATTGTTTCTTGAAAACAATCACCCTAAATCACAGTGCTTGTCTTCCATCACATTTATCATTATATGGCTGTCATGGTTTGCTTTTATTGATATTATGCTTTGCACAGTCCACTTTTTGATAACTTTTCCTTATATTTGATATTGCACTTAACGCCATAGGTGAATATCCATTGCAGGAAACTCATTGAATTAACTACAATTGCCATTCCATGTTCTCCATAAGAAAAGCCTTCAATCTTTCATCATTTTCTTCTAGGGTTATGCTTGATCTTGACAAAATTGCCTGCAAACAGCAAAGGAGTATCTCTGTCTCTTGCTGTCCTCCCTATTCCTCCACCTGTCAAAATGTTCTCTAAGCCTTCAAAACAAACAGAAATAATCCTTGGATCTGGGAGACTAAAAAAAACATACAGAGTCTTAATTCATTCTTGACTATGCTATTGATCAATCACAGAATTGACAAATTGAACAGACTCATCAAGACTGATTATGCTATAATTTTGAGCTATAATATCATACTGAAACAATGATGTATGCCACCTTGATGAGGTGCTAGCAAAAGGTTGCATTTTGGGAGCATTGCTATATGCCAAATGAAGTGGCTCCAGAACAGCTAGATAGTGGTTCTTCCAGTCAAACTGACTTGTCTTGCACAAAAATAACCATATTTGGAAGTGCCTTTGTGATTAACTTTCATATTCACTGTTCTTGACAATAGACTAGAGATAAAAGACATTATTTCCTGTGATTGTAATCTCTTTTAATCTGTGCATTGCCTGATTCCTTCTTTCATGGACTTGTTCCATCTGCAGTAGTTAAATGTAAAGATTTGAGAACATTATCTAACCTTCAACATCGTCAGGCTTTTAATTCACAAGGTGTTCTGCCACACAATACCCCAAATCGATATTGTTGCTAGTTATGCATGCTCCAAGCAAGGCACCCACATGCTGGGACTGGGTTCTAATGGCATTGCTTCAATAAAATCTCATGTCTATACTTGTGCTTCAGAAACCCTTGTCAACTATCATACATTTGATTGCTCTTTCAAACTCATATGTCTTCTATACCCCAAATCCATTGCCTCACTGGTAACTTGTGCCCTTTCAACATAAAATACCTTCATATATTCCTTGTTGATGACTGTCATGGTATCTATTTTCTGTACTGTTACTATAGAATCTTCATGAGATGAATATTCAAGATCATTATCTTCTTCTTCATTAGTGATAGTAGATTTCCACAATCCATAGAGAATGTTGCAAATTGTTTCTGGATTTTGATTGTGTAAGCTTTTTTGCATCAACGTTTCGGATTACGCTCAGTGATCCATCATCAGGATGAAGAGTTGGAAAAAGATGAGAAAAGATTAGTTGCAGACCCAACACATTTAAAAAGACAGAGGAGATTATGATTCAAGTTCTAAATCTATGCTAACTTTTATAAATGCTCACTGACTCTTGTACATTGTTTTTCTAGGCCGGGGAGAAGGCAGTCACCTGTGGTGTCGCAAAGGTCCCTGAAACTGAGGAATTAGCATTCATAAAGGATCTACTTTTACGGTAAGAGCTGCATCCTTACAGCATGGTGGCTGTGAGTGTATTCATTTTATGTACAATAATACAAAAATGCATTTCTAACTGAAACTGAAACTGAAACTTGTTTTTTTGGCAGCACTATTGATGAGATTGGGCAAAAAACAGGTCCAGAGGATCTCTAATTGAATAGTGCCATAAACAGCAAATTGTGGTTTAAATTGAAAATCGTTATATGATCAAGCTTTTTTGGGGTGAGAACAGCCCCAGAAGGTTTGTAACCAGGACTGCATAGTATCTCCATTAACAGTTGAATGATGGTTACTTTGCTAGATATTGTAAGAAGGGCAGCCGTAGAAGAGGTAGAGGGTACCTCAAAATGTTCTATCAGTCTCAATGGCAATGCCATCCTCCATAGTCTCTTCAAAGAAAAAGCCACAGCGACAGTCACAGATACAGATACAGATACAGATAAACCTTTGAGGAGACTTTTTATGTGGAAAATCTGTGATAAAGATGAGCAGTTAATTGTTGCAGAATCAGAGATGTTGAGGAATCTTCAATCTACGATCCCTGCTAATTTAACCTCAATAACCTTCTTTGATCTCATAAACCCCTTTCTTAATATGGTGCAGGAGCAGGTTGAAGGGAAAAGTAATAAGTCAGAGAACATCCTGAATTTGCTGGAGAAGGTGGGGCCTTATCTGGGGCGGGAATTTGTTAAGGAAATGGTTAGATTTTGTGTCGAGCTGAGGTTGTGGAGGCCCTTGAAGCTCCTCCTCGGGCTTTCCTTACCCATCAGCTTGTGTCTACACATCCACCTGGTTGAGAAACTGAAGGAAGCAAAACGGAGTGACATGCTATGTCTCACGCTGGAAAGCATGACTGATATTCGACCACCTGATTTGCTGCTCATTCTAACCTATTTTCTCTGTCCTTCAAAAGATGATAACACCATAGCCCCCTTCCGAAGGGAACGAAAGCAGCAAGCTTTGAAGGCAATGGAGATCAAGGAACACAAAAAACATGATTTTGCCTTTCAGCAGACTGCTCTGCTAGTAGCCACTGCTTTTGACAGGTTTTCAACCACTGATTTTTGTTTCCATTCTGTGGTATCAGCATCAATTGACGGGAATGTATTGGGATGGGTTATTGGGTGGCTTGACAGCAGGGAGATTTTAAAGCTAGTCAGATACCTATCAAAATGGTTGGCAGTGTACTCGTCTTGCCACGTGACAGGACCTTTGGATTTTCCGTTAGCTAATGTTTCCAGGTGGGTGCCTTCCTTGGTTTCAGTGATGCAGTGGGTTAGTCTTATTTTGGATGAGAGCTTCTTGACTCTGTTGCTGGGCAATGAATTTCATGATGAGATCAAGTCAGCAGAAGAGACAGTTAAGAGTATGGTTGAAGTGGCTTCAGGAGCTTCTTCTTTAGCAAGTATTGTGGAGCTTCTGAGGTCAAATGCCAAACTTCCCAACGATAACATTAACTACACTAATTCAAGTATGTTACCAGTTCATCTCCATATTCATTGTTTTTAATTTTAGAGCATTTTCTATTCTGAAAATTATGTCCTGTTACAAAACCGTAATTCATGACGTCAGTTTCGTTGGACTGTGATTGGCTTTTGTCAATATTAACATAAACTAGATTTTTTTATATTGCAACAATTGAAAAGGGTAAAAAGTGCAAAGCAACTTGCTTCGACAATTTTGCTCCAAAAAAGTCAAAATAGGCATCTTAGAAGTTGTTTTTTAATGAACGTTCAGATTGGTTGGTTACTTCAATATAGACAAGATGCTTTTACTTTTAAGTAATGTGTTTTTCCATAGTAAATGGAATTGGTTTATTTTAAGTTGAAATACAATAGTATAATTGATAAAAAATTTATTTTCATTCTTGGAGGTTGTTACTAATCAAGTTTAATTCCATGTGGTAGGTGGGTATGTTGATATGATATCGATTTTGCATTAGTTGATGCAGAAGGATCAAGCTAGGCAGAATTTTGGCATTGTTATTACAGCGAAAGTTGCAGAGTGTCTTATGATACACACTCAAAATTTATTCTAAATGGGCAAGTGGATATTCTGCCCCACATTTCTATTTATACAAGTGAATATTTTGTCATCTATTTTCATTGAATCACCTCGCAGAGGCTATGTGCAAGCATGAAAAAGTGTGAACAGAGGAGGCTGAACAGTTTTGTAACTAGTCCCTTCAACCGTCATCTATTCCCTTCAACCGCCCTCCGTCACCGCCTCCAGTTTGTATAAATAGATTGTTCTGTCCACATTTATTTATAAGCTTTGGAGTTGGACGAACAACGAATTACAGAGACAAACACAGTTTGAGATGGTACTGCATTTTTTTCCATGCTAATTGTATATTGCGTCTGCTTTGTTTTCCATGTTCTTTCATTTTTGTTTCGTTCTCCTATGACAGAATTTTGTGCTTGGGCAATCCTATCTGCACCTACACCAGTCTTGGCCATTCTTTATGATACGCCATTTTCTCTTTGTTCATCATTCATATTATTGCTCAACAGTTAACCAGGAGCTTTCATAGATTTTTTAAACACTGGCTTTTCCAAATCATTTTTTATTGTTTTGGGTTGGAATTAATGATATTGATTTTAAACATCTTTTCAGTCTAGTTTGATACTGTTGTGCGTGTCCTTCACTGGTATTTACTGGAATCCATAGTACTGTTTGTTACTGTTCTCAATAGTAATTAAAAGAGGACTAATTTGCCCACCCCACAAATTTAATAGCATACAAACATTTATTGTGTAGTCAGAAACCTGAGTTTTATTGCTTTGTAAAACTTTGATTTTCTCTCAAATCTAATTTGGGTTATCTTGTCACTCAGCATTTTTTCTTGGTATATAATAAATATAGTCTCTTCCTGTGTCTATGTCTCTACCCTGCAAAAGAGTGTTTTTGATCTGTTTTTTGACATAGAAATTATTGAAACTTTGTTGTTTTGGTTTAACAGCCAAACATCTTGGTACAGAAGACTAAATAAGTGTTTGGACTTTGGAATATGTTTTAACCTCATTTTACAGAACAAACCATGGCATTTTTTCAGAGTCAAGCCTCAAATAACTTCAAAAGAGGAAACATGAGCATGTGGATTTTGAGGTGTTTGGGACAATTGCGAAAAAATTGTCTAAACGAGGAAATGGTTTGACAGTTTCAACTGTGGTGAAAACCGTTTGGACAGTTTTGACCATTGTGGAAACTGTGATTAGGGAGCACGGGTTGTCAGTTAAAGTTTGAACATAGATAAAATTGTTCCTTATAATACAAACTATAGAATCCAAACTACCTAGGGGAATTTACTCAGTTCTTTTGTCTCTTCAAATGGGAGATTGTTCATATCCTCTGTTCATAATAGCATCCAATTAATAATTACTTGAAGAGGACCGAATAAATGTCAATGAATCCTGATAAAGGAACAAAGCTTCCATTAAAAATTGTGTAAATAGTTTTGAAATTTTGAAGACCTTAAAAAACCACACTGGTTTATTGTCAGGATGAATGACAATAAACATTGATTCAAAATTCTGATAACTTCAAATTAGTTTGTTTTAGGTATTTGGTGTAGGGTATCATACTACCAAGATGTACTATTTTCAATGTAGGGATAGGTGCAAATACATGAATAAAAGCCTATGATCCGTGTAGAAAAATGATATGTTCTTAGCTATGTGAATCCAGTGGTAATTCATATTGCCCACCTCAACATGCCTGTTACTTTGGTCGAGTCTTAGCAAGGACATCTATTGGCTGCTATCATTCCTTACTACTTTGTAATACCTAAGTTTTTCATGCCTGTTGCTACACTGGTGTTGTACAGCAGCTTGTGGGGAGTGTAGGGGAGAGAGGCCAGCATTTACATTTTTAGCCAATAGGCTATTACGTGTGGGAACCCACCGGGATCTCCTCCAGTCTGACGCCGGAAACCCCACCGGGAACCCCACCAGGAGCTCAAGCGAAAAGGGAGCTGACAGAATTTGTGCATATATTTATATTTTTTCTGGCTATTGACGCGTTTTGGATTGGCAGTAGAAGTGGAAGGATTCTGTGGAATGCAAATGTCGTATGAGTGCAGGCTATGGCCTGCTTCGTCTTCTTGATTTTGATTTGTTCCTCAATGTATTTGCTCAGCGGAGATGGATCGGTTTTCTGTTGAAGTTTCTGGCAATCTTTTTGAAGCCATGACTAAATTTAGCCCTGGTTGAGAATTGGAGGATCAGGACGGACTGCAACTTTGTGATTCGTAGCAGAGGTAGATGGGGCAAATGTGGCTGATGGGGTTGCACTCTCGACCACTAATTCCGCGAAAATTCCACTAGATCTGGAGTAATTTCGGCGGAAAAAGGGTTTCTGTCAATTGACGAAAGTCTATTGTATACAAGGGTTGAGTCCTCGGTTGTTGCGGATATCGGTCGTGGGCGGGAAAAGATGCAGCTGGACCAGCGGCAAAAGGTGTGTTTTGGTTTATCAATTTCTGTTATCTACTTTTTTGATCTTGATATTTTGTAGGTTTATTGTTTCCAGAGAGGAAATTCATGGCTAATTTGGTGCAAACCTTATGATCCATATTAATCTTGATTTTTTGTAGGTTTATTGTTTAAATATACGAGCTATGCAATCGAAGAATAGATTTTATGGCCTAGATGTAACCGGTTCACTGGACAAACTCTACTTTCTGCTGTTTTATTCTAGCCCCGATTGAAAATCAGCGTGGCATAATAAATCCTCGTTAGTAAATGCCACAATAATGCTGCGTATGCGGCTCTGGTTAATTTAAGCCTTGTAAACAGAGGGCCTAGTATTTCCAAATTCCCGTTCTCTGCATCACGTAGGACACAAATTGTTTTCTTACAATTGATTATAATTTTGCTTTTCCTGTCAGAAGATTACTGTGGGCACCAGTCAAATGAAAATCGCAAGGTTAAGTATACAAATGGAGTTAAATGATTTGTACAATTGGTGTTATTGATGCCTTTTGTTTTGGAAAGTGGACATTATTATAATTTTTGGATGCTCCCTGTTTTCCATAGGTGGTTGGCTTTGAAAACTTGAGAAAATTAAAGTACATAGGTCAAGCATATGCATAAGCATTGTGGATCCATGTTCACGAGTTGCCCTGTCTTTCACTTTTTAGGTGGTGTCACGTATTCCACAGCAATTTTAAACAAGGTCAAATGATCTTAATTGTTGTGCCTTTATGTTGTCATCACATTTGAAAAATAATGTGCACAAACTGTTCCTTTTAGAAAAATAGTAGCTGGAAAAGCACGACCTACATGTCTGTATTAGATTCAGATCCCAGAAGCACTCTGCAACACACACTAATTGTAGAATTTAATGTGTTATGGCAGAAGCAAAACTTGAAAGATAAATCAGAAAACAGGACTATAAATTTATCTCCACATCAAAAGAAGGATGTAGATTGTAACATGGTTTAATTTGATGTGCAGTGGATGACACTTTGAGAGGAGCAGATGGTGCCTATGTTGCTAAATTAATTACATGTTTTTATTTTTATAAAGCTGTAGAAGATGAAAGAACTTGTGTAAAATGATATGGTTGGCTTTCATCAGGCATTACCAATGAAGTTGTATCAAGCAGTAATGTTCGGTTCTGGCCTGCTGGGTGTTGACTGTCATCTTGTGGAGACACCAGCCTTTGATGCTGGAAGGGATTCCACTCAACTGATGGGAGTTCTATCACGCACAAGAGAAGGGGACATGGCAGTATTTGTAGTGAAGGTCATTGACTGTGGTCCCCCACTGGCATTGTTGTACGCCAGCGATGATGCATGTAGACAGTGCAGTTCATGCTGAGAGGGCATGCAAAAAACTGAGAGGTAGATTATGTTGAAATCTTACACCAACCATAGAATTTGAGCTGCCACCTAAATCAATATTTTTCTGGTGCAATCGGCACTGTGGATATGTATATTGTATGGTAGAACAAAAAAGAACATATGACAGGGATTGTCACCGGAGTTATCACGCTCTTTCAGGATAACTCTTGAGTGAAAAGAAGAGATTATTTTGTCAAAACAACATAAAAAATTTATAACCAACTTAAAAAAAATTGTCGCCTTATACAAAAAGGCAAAAGAGATCACAATTACAGGTATTGGGATATAATCATTTTTAAATTTTAACTCTATGGTGGAGAAGTACCAATGCCAATGGCATAAGGAAAAGATCATATTTGCAGAATCCCTATGAAGCATCAAAATGTATGTTTTAACAGTAGATAGAATTTAACTATGCAAGGTGACCAGTCAATATTGGCTTAGACAAATTTCAAACTTGGCAGTTGGCATAGAATTGAAATTTCATAATATTGTTATTTTGTTCTATTAGAATTTAACTTCAAAGATATCCACATAACACAAACTAGTGTCAATATATGTGCTAATCGGAAAAAGTTAAATCAGTTGCTCAGTCACCCTTAATGAAACTAGTATTTTGTAATATGATCTTAAAACATTGTCTACCAAGTCCAAAATCTATTGATTTTGATATCTATGGCGTAAAAGACAGATAGAATAATAATATCAAAAACTAGGAGAAGAGCCACTGGTAATCTGGCCTTGTGCTGAAAATCAAGTGCAGATTGCAATTTTGAAACTTTAGATAAAATGCAACTTATATCTGTTCCAAAATTGTAAAATCTGTTGGTAGCCTTCTTTTTTTTGATTTTATTTTTCCTCTGCAAAATCCCTTTTTCTCATAAAAATCAAGTTCAAGACTGAAAACAGAAAATAAAGTGAGTTTAAATGTTGTTGTTTGTTATGCTTTTATTTGGGGATGGTAGGGTCAAATGCCAAGTTGATATTAGGTCCTGGCCAAATCAATGTTTTTTTTGTAAATTTGAGGAATCTTGAGGAGTCGATGCTAAGCCTTAACTTGCCAACCTGTCTGAACGTGACTGAGTTGCAGCTCAGCTGGTTCTAGAGTCATACCAAGGCTGAATACTGGAGCATTATAATGGGAAAAGTTAAAAAGAATTAAAAACAAAAAAAAAAGCGTAATCTTCTTCTTGATGAAATAAAATAATTCATGAAATATTCTATAATTCCCATTACCTTCTCATGATTTAATTTCCAATTGGCCTCACCTTACCGCAAAACATATATTTTAAGATCCTACTTTAACATCCGGAGTATTATTTATTAATTTCACCTTCACAAATTTATAAAAGACTAAAATGTTTAACTAGCTATTTAATTGAATCAGTTATTAGTGTTTCTAATCAATAATACAAATTCATTGGGCAACAAGATAAAACAAGAGCCATCATAGAGCAAATGCTATGTATGCACAAACATATCTAGCATTAATGTTTGCAAGAACATATCTAAACAAGAGCCATCATAGAGCAAATGCTATGTATGCACAAACATATCTAGCATTAATGTTTGCAAGAACATATCTATGGTATTATAGGTGGCATTAATTTTGAAGGTATTTGAGAATTCAAATGTTTTCTGATAATCCAGGTGAAAGGCTAGAAGCCTACTTCCAACTTGAAGGTTTTTTTTTTCTTTTTGTTCATTCATTTGATGCCTGAATTAGGACTATAATTAGCTCATTGGAAGGGACGGAAATGGAATGGGGTTGTTTGGATCATACAAAATATAAATGTTTTAATAAATGTCTTAATAAGAGTTGAATAACGGGGTTGCCCACATGGGGGACGGTAAGGTGCTATAGGTTTGCTGAAACATATTTGAAATGTTAGCAACTTGTTTTACAGTTTGGAAAAAAATCAATTTTCATCAATAAGTTTGGGGAGTTGGTGCATCCATCCATAATCTTACATTTTTCAGTGAAAAATATGTCTAAAGCTGTATTTGTCAACCCCAAAAATCTGATACTAACTTAGCCTCTATGAAATAGGCTTCTCTAGTGAACATGTTCTAAAGGCTGCATGTTGCAATAGTTTTTAGAGTGTGTAAAAACTTAAAATGATGGCTTGACCAAAAAGGCTAGTGGTGGGTATATTAATAATGCATGCCATGTGACCAAAAAAATGTTTAAATGGTTGAAGAAAAATTCCCAATCCCACCCTTTAAACAACCACCTTGTAAATATTTTATCATCTCATAAGACTTTCTATCCTCTTAACATAAATCCAATTCTCATCTCATAAAATCCTTTGCCATATGAAAATAAATAAAAAAACACCCTCAAGCATGTTTGATGAAATTTTTTCGTGTAAAATTATCCTTACAATTATGGCCCTACAAAAGACAATCAACTTAGATCTCTTTGATATGTGGAAATTTTGCTCTAGATGAAATGAATGAAATGAAAGATTTTAATGACGTCCACAAAACTAAACAGTCTATGGGATTAAGATAAACAACTTAATTTGTCTTCATGCTTTTTCCAAGTTGGATCTCCTGTTATTAATTTTGATTAGAAGGTTGGCCGTTTGGTTGATCTTATCCTCCTCAAATAATTGCTGCATATTGTCCACACCCAAACTATTTTCGTTTTGATTACGGATGTCTTCATAAGCTGTGCATTCCATGACGAAGTGCCATTCTGTCTCTACAGCCCCTTATTGCAAAAATTGCAAGTTATTTCTTCCCAAGTTTCCTTAGGTTATCTTCCACCTACCAGTCTCACACCTAAGATGGTGCGATCCCGTCCTTAATTGTGCAACTAACAACCTCACTTTCCCTTTAATAGCTGCACCTAAATAGGTTTTTTCACCATGATCCTTTATTGGGTTAAATTCTCTCATGTAGTATGCTTTTTTCCGTCCAATCTGTTTTGACCACATGGCAGTCCTAAATTTTTCCCTCGCGTAGTTTTTTATTTCACTATTGGTGCTAGGACACTCTTGTAATTTGATGTCCCACTTGTTCAACTACTTGTTGTTTTGTTTCATCCAAGTTTTCTTTCTAAGAAATAGGCTTCTCTAGTGAACATGTTCTAAACGCTGCATGTTGCAATAGTTTTTAGAGTGTGTAAAAACTTAAAATGATGGCTTGACCAAAAATGCTAGTGGTGGGTATATTAATAATGCATGCCATGCGACCAAAAAAATGTTTAAACGGTTGAAGAAAAATTCCCAATCCCACCCTTTAAACAACCACCTTGTAAATATTTTATCATCTCATAAGACTTTCTATCCTCTTAACATAAATCCAATTCTCATCTCATAAAATCCTTTGCCATATGAAAATAAATAAAAAAACACCCTCAAGCATGCTTGATGAAATTTTTTCGTGTAAAATTATCCTTACAATTATGGCCCTACAAAAGACAATCAACTTAGATCTCTTTGATATGTGGAAATTTTGCTCTAGATGAAATGAATGAAATGAAAGATTTTAATGACGTCCACAAAACTAAACAGTCTATGGGATTAAGACAAACAACTTAATTTGTCTTCATGCTTTTTTCCAAGTTGGATCTCCTGTTATTAATTTTGACTAGAAGGTTGGCCGTTTGGTTGATCTTATCCTCAAATAACTGCTGCATATTGTCCACACCCAAACTATTTTCGTTTTGATTACGGATGTCTTCATAAGCTGTGCATTCCATGATGAAGTGCCATTCTGTCTCTACCGCCCCTTATTGCAAAAATTGCAAGTTCTTTCTTCCCAAGTTTCCTTAGGTTATCTTCTTAGGTTATCTTCCACCTACCAGTCTCACACCTAAGATGGTGCGATCCTGTCCTTAATTGTGCAACTAACAACCTCGCTTTCCCTTTAATAGCTGCACCTAAATATTTCACCATGATCCTTTATTGGGTTAAATTCTCTCATGTAGTATGCTTTTTTCCGTCCAATTTGTTTTGACCACATGGCAGTCCTAAATTTTTCCCTCGTGTAGTTTTTTATTTCACTATTGGTGCTAGGACACTCTTGTAATTTGATGTCCCACTTGTTCAACTACTTGTTGTTTTGCTTCATCTAAGTTTTCTTTCTAAGATTTAGCGTCTCCTCCATAATCGTTTTGGGCCATCAGTGGTTATCCATGTTTTCAACCTTTTTTAGATAACTTATCAATCAGGTTATCGCCGATGCTTCCAAAGGAAAAGCCCCCGCTTCAATTAAAATAATTTCATATGGGATTGTGGCTTTAGCTTTGAGATTTGCTTGTTATTAGATGTTTTTGGATCCTCTCTAAGACTAAAAAGGTGAGACACATACTTTATTAACTTTTTAAAAATTTTTTTCCATGAAAAATGAAAAGAATTCAAATCTCACCAAGTTTATGCCATTGCACCATGTTATGTCTATCTTTACACTGTTTCTTCAAACATTGTATTTGCATACTGTTTCCCTATGAAAAAGCTTTTGTATCTTTTAGAAAGAGTTCAGTTAACCAAATAAAAAAAATGGAACAGACAAATTGTAAGGCCATTGAAATATCTGGTTTTTTTGTACCCTTATGCCATTTGTAAGGTCATTGAAATTACCCTTCATTTCCATTTGGCACTTTAGTACTGAAACAATTATATTTAGCCGATAGGCTATTACGTGGGGGAACCCCACCGGGATCTCCTCCAGTCTGACGCTGGCGTTTTCCTTTTTTGCTTTTCTCGGCATGCTCACCGAAGCAACACATTCCCCAAAACAACAGTCGTGCACATTTCTTCTCCATGGATTTTCTCGCTAATAAAAAATACCAAAGTATATCAGCCTATTGGCGTAAGTATTGCAGCTCATTGGTGCAAGTGCTAGTTTTTAAAGAAAAATGAAATGCCCTATAGTTTATTGTAGATGAGGATAAAGATTTTAGGGTTTATATTTCATCTGATAGGTTGTAATTAGTGCTACAATATAACAAAATTATTGTATTCATGAAAATCTCTGAGTTTAGATGAATAAGTTGAAGTTTAATTTGTGGATAGTTCAATGCTAAGAATTAGTGGAACCAACACCATATGGCATAGGCTCCAAAATATAGAAATCATTATCAGTAGCTCACATAATCAAATGAGGGTGTAGTTCTGTGGTTGAAATCACTTAAGTCTTAAAATTTAAGAACCTAAACATACTGTTTCTTGTATGTTTAAATGTGACATTGGAACCAACAAATGGCCATTGAAATCGTTTTCCTTATATCTTATTCTTTCTATTTCTATTCCTTTTATTTGTGTTCACAAAAATAAGCAGGAATTTAACATTTTATTGGTTTGTCTACAGCCAATTTGGCCTTATAGTGGGCATTATCTCCCAACTGAAGAAAACTTCAAAGAATTCATCAACTTTCTGGAGGAAAATAGCATAGACCACACCAATGTGCAGGTTGGTGTATATTTGATAACTCACCTTTCAATTAGTACAATCAATCTATTTTTTAATAATTCTCTCAAAATTTATCCTCTTATTATATGTACATACACTGTATACTTAATAAAAATAAAGGATGCTATAACAAAGAATGCAATGAATTGAGTGATTATAACCATGGCACTAGTCCTTTTTAATCAATTTTTAAAATACACACCACTCTTTATACTCAATTTAGTATGTAACTTGGGGAATAAACCCACGAGTAGAATTAATTTTTATGTCTAAGGTCATCGTTGTAGAAATAAGCCCATAAATTAACTAACACAATTTGGGAACTTTGCAAAGCATAAACTTAAAAGGTGTGGTTTCTATCTTGCAGTCAATGAGAGAACCACTCAACATGCCACTTTTTGTTTACTTATTCTTGTTAGTTGCCATTTTGATTCATTCTAGTTCTCACTTGATCCAGTTTTGTTTGTGGCAGTGTTAGATGTACAAGATTTATGTTTAAAATCTCTTAGGGTTTATATCAAACTTCTGTAAGATTAACATGATTTCTTTATTCTTTTTTTAGAAGGATCCACCTAATGAAGATGAATTGCCTATTGATGATGAAGAGAGTTTGATGATTGGTAGCGAACCAAACTCGAAAGCAAATAGAGATGAGTAGCATTTGGTTGAGAAGTTGGAAAAACTTCATTCATAGAAGGAATTTACATGCACTTCTACTATGCTAAAAGAATCAAAAGTTTTTTGGCCTTCTTTTAAAAGGAACAAAACAAAGGAAATTTGCACTATGTTTACACCTTGTGGGTCTAAGGTTTCAAACTAAGAAACGCTTTCTAATGACTCTGATGTAGACATGCTTCTTCAAGAAGGGATTGTACTTGAGAAGAGAGATAACAACGCTCAAGAGGCACAAAAAAGTGCAGATTGTCAAGATAATCAAGAAGTGTGCTACAAAAGGAGCTTGTCAGATAAAAACCTTCAAGATACTAGAATAGAGGTGCCTTAGAAATCATGCTCCAAAGGCTTCACTCCAAAAAATCATTACAATCTTATCAGTTGAGAAAATAACTCAAATGGTCAATTGGTGTAGGTCCACAAATAGGTTGTGTTGCAGACTACCTTTCAAAACTATGTATCAAGGCTCTGGAGAAAGTAAATATGTCCCCAAGGTGTAGGTCAACTAATAGTCCAAGTGGGCAGCCCACGTCTCTCAGAATTTCCTCATAGATACAGATTCCCCTAGCAATATCTTTTCTTTCTAGCATTTTTTAAAGGAATAAATCCTAACCCTATTTTTTCATATTATCTTTATTAATCCCCCCAAAAAATTGCCATCAAAATTCCCTTGTATCTTTAGTGTAACTAATAGCAATAACACCCATAAGGGGTGCCAATTTTTCATGTATTTGTTTTCCTCAAATGTTGTTTATTTTCAATAAGATCAACTTTGAAGTGAACAACCACTTCTTTCACTAATATTACATTGAAGACTTATAGGATTTGGCCATTTTGCTATCAAAGTGTCATGCATTTGTTTTCCTCAAATGTTTATTTTCAATAAGATTAACTTTGATGTAAACAAGCACTTCTTCTGCCAATATTACATTTAAGACTTACAGGATCTGACCATTTTTCTATGAGTAAGACTACAACGAAGTGACTTACTTGTTCAAAGCAATCTAATAAACATTGTGTTTCACTTCATAGACATTCCATGTCTTTCAAAGAGGACCTTCCAAAAAGACAAATAGATGCTCTTATGTAAATTTGACTTATGCAAACTCACTACAAATTTTTCAAAGGTTTCTCATTGTTTATAAAAAACATATCCAACAAAATAATGTACCTACTTATATATTATGCAATGCATATGTTAATACAAATATATTTTTATACAATTGATTACGTATTGTTACAATTCATTGACAATTTTTCTTTAATTTCCTATCAGCGTCTCCCTTGAACCTCCTATAGGTGCAAGTGCTAGTTATATACATACTTGATAATTTAAAATATACAAAAGCGTGCAACTTCTTACTCTAAACCAAATAGAAAGAGGATGCAATGTACAATTTCTAATCCAAGTACACACAATTCCATTGGTTCAAGTATTGTGCAATTAATAGCTCGAGTTTATTTAATCTTACAAGTTTTTTTGTCCAAAACACATAATACAATATTGCTAGAATTAAATATATATTAATAATTTAAAATACACACAAGTAAAACTTCTAATTCTAAACCAAATAGAAAGATGTAATGTATATATTTTTTAATTCTATCTCCTTCATTCTATGCAATTAATGCCCATTTTGAAGACCTTAACAAAAGTACTACAAGACAAAGAAAATGTAAGGCCCACCATTTGATGCATAAATTACATTTATTATAGATCTCAAATATAAATTTAAATATTAACACACAAAATTGAAAATAGACTTAAAAATTGTTCAATTTATCACAACTAAATGTACATTTTTACATTTTCTAATTTTGTTAATATATCATGTATGTTTATAGAATGATCTTTTATGAATTTCTTTTGAATGTTCATATTTTTTTGAAAACTTTGAATGTTCATATGAATGCAAAGACACCTCTATAAAATTTTAAAAATGACATTCTTATCCTTATCAAATGATTTCACAAATTGTTCCAATTTACGACAACTAAATGTACATCTTTAAATTTTTTAATATTGTTAAGATTTCATGTATGTATATGAAACAATCTTTAATGATTTTTTCTTCAAAATTCATATGAATGCAAGGGAACCTTTATAAAATTTTAAATGATCTTCACATTCCTATTAACATATGACATATGGTCAATTTTAATGGTTCCTCTCATGCAACACAAATTGAAAAATCCTAAACTTTTCATTATTTTAAAATTTCTTTCAATTTCTTTTGGGGGGCAAGTTTTATTGGACATCTCTACCACCATCATTTCATTGAATATCTCAGACAAATAATTACATGTACTTTACCACCTTTCTTTTACAAAATACCAATGTGCAATACTATATTTCTTTTAGAAATTTAGTATTCTTTTAGAAATTTAGTATAGTTTTGAAACATTTTTTCAATACTATAAATGGTATCCCACAATTCCCACTCAAATTGTATGTGCTTTTTTGATTTTTTTTTTTAATGTACTGAATGTCATAAGTATATCACTACTTGTATCTATATCAAAACAATTTAAGATCAATGAAATATTCTCTATCACCTAGTTAAGAAATATGATTAATCTTAATGCCTTTTACAATTTTTTTAAATCCAAGAATATAGACAATCATATATGCCACAAATAACTGTGGCAATTTACTATGTAAGAACCATAAATTAATAACAATGACATTATGAATTTAAAAAATATAAACGTAATGAATATCAGCTAGGAAATGCAATAAAAGAGATTGACATTACTTTAGAGCAAGAAAACAATCCTTTCTTTTAAGTTTCTTTTCACACACTCTTAATCTTGATGTAATTTGATATTTTCTCATTACCAAAAGTAGGGGAATCATAGGTTGGTGACAATAACAATTCTCATTAGAAAATAAGGAAAAATAAGTGAGAATTTGATTTAAAAAAAATAATTTCATATGTTCTAGTAAGTGAAAATTCAATGGTTATGAGTAATTAAATTAGGAAAATTTTAAATTTTTAGTATTCCTTGTCTTTGCATATTTGGATGTTAAAAGATATAGTT